>APFE030564232.1:241094-305554 GCA_000404065.3 Pinus taeda | reverse complement strand
ATGTCCCCGGAATGAGATGTAACCTCTTGAGTATTGGACAGCTTGTTCAAAAAGGTTACAATGTTTTCTTTGAGAATGATGTATGCACCATCATGGACAGAGCACCCAACAAGCTATGCATTGCTGAAGTAAAGATGACAAGGAACAGAATGTTCCCTCTTAGAATAAGAGTAGATTTGAAGAACAAAGAAGTAATTGCAGCAGTTACCCAAGAGGCTTTCCAAAGCGTGCCAAAGGATGAAAATTGGTTGTGGCATTTGAGATTTGGACATCTCAACTTTGGAGGTCTTAACTTGCTGAGTAGAAAAGGAATGGTAAGAGGATTACCATTGATAGAGAAACCTAACAGCCTTTGTGAAGGTTGCATTTTGGGGAAGCAACACAGAGAAAGTTTTCCTTCAGGGAAAAGCATAAGGGCAAAGGCACCCTTAGAAATTGTCCACTCAGACTTATGTGGACCGATGCAAAGTTCATCTTTAGCAGGCAACCAATATTTTCTAACATTTATTGATGATTTTACAAGAAAAACTTGGGTTTATTTCCTGAAGAACAAAAGTGAAGTGTTTGAAAAAATTCGCAATTTCAAAGCACTTGTGGAAAATCAAAGTGGGTTGCGCATCAAAGTTTTAAGAACAGATAGAGGAGGTGAGTATATCTCCAAGGAAATCCTACAGTTTTGCAGAGAAAATGAAATACACAAGCAATTTACAGCAAGGTACACTCCGCAGCAAAATGGAGTTGCTGAAAGAAAGAATAGGACCATTACGGATATGGCAAGGAGCATGTTGAAGGCAAAGCATTTGCCAAATGATTATTGGGCTGAAGCTGTAAATTGTGCAGCATATATTCTGAACAGGTGTCCAACAAAAGCAGTCATGAATAGAGTGCCGAAAGAAGCATGGAATGGGAGAAAGCAAGGAGTCACCCACATGAAAGTTTTTGGATGTGTGGCTTATGCACACATTCCAGATCAGCTAAGGAAGAAGTTGGACACCAAAGGGGAGAAATGTATTTTCATTGGATACAGTGAGGAGTCCAAAGCTTACAGGTTGTATATCCCATCTACCAAGAAGTTTTTTGTGAGCAGAGATGTTTAGTTCATTGAGGAGGAAGCTTGGGATGGAAGCATAGAGAAAACAGTGAATGTTAAAAATTGTTTGTTTCATGATGAAAATGATGAGGAGATGGCTGAAATACATCCCCAAACAACAGCACCAACACAAGGGCAGCAAGCAACACCCTTGAGGAGAAATGGAAGTGATTCTCCAAGCACACTACAAGGAGGAAATTCAAGTGCTTCTTCAAGCACTTGCACACCAAATGAAAGAGGTAAAAAATTTAGAAACTTAAGTGACATTTATGATGAAGGAATGAATTCCTTATTTGCCTTGTATTGTCATGTTGATGACCCTATTCATTTCGAAGATGCAATTAAAGATAAGAAATGGATAGAAGCTATGGATGAGGAGATGAATGCCATAGAAAGAAACTAGACATGGGATTTGGTTGAACTACCAAAAGGAAAAGAAGTCATTGGAGTCAAATGGGTTTATAAGACCAAGTGCAATGCTGAAGGAAAAATTGAAAGACACAAGGCAAGGTTGGTTGCCAAGGGATACAAGCAGCAGTATGGGAGAGATTATGAGGAAACTTTCGCACCGGTTGCAAGAATGGAAACCATGAGAGCAGTGTTGACCATCGCAGCACAAAACAAGTGGAAAGTTTACCAAATGGACGTGAAGTCAACATTCCTAAATGGAGTGTTAAAGGAAGAGGTCTATATTGAACAACCTCTAGGCTATGAGAAGAAAGGCCAAAAACACAAAGTATGCAGATTGAAGAAAGCTCTTTATGGGCTGAAGCAAACGCCAAGAGCGTGGTACAGTAGGATAGATTCCTATCTACTGGAAAATGAGTTTGACAAATGTGAGGGGGAACCCACTGTCTACATCAAAGAAATGATGGCAAGATTTTAATTGTAGTATTGTATGTTGATGATGTAATTTTTTCAGGTAATGATGACTATCTCATTAAAAATTTCAAATCAGTCATGAAAGAAGAATTTGAGATGACTGACATGGGTCTGCTGAGATACTTCTTAGGAATAGAAGTAGATCAAAATGAAAATGGAATTTTTATCTCTCAAGCAATATATCTAAATGAAGTGTTGGGCAGATTTAATATGCAAGAGTGCAAGGCAGCGATCACTCCCATGGTAATGGGATTAAAACTCAGCAAAGAGGACACCAGCAAGGATTTTGATCCTAGCTTATATAAGAGCATAGTTGGCAGCCTCATGTATTTAACTGCAACTAGGCCGGATATAACGTTTGTTGTTAGTTTGATTTCCAGATTCATGGAGAGGCCAAAAGAAACACATTGGCAGGCAGCAAAAAGAATTATGAGGTATGTTAAAGGTACTAAAATGCTTGGAATTTTATATACTATTTCAAAATGTTCAGATTTAATTGGATATACTGATAATGATTGGGTTGGAAGCGAAGATGATCGGAAAAGAACTTTCGGTTATGTTTTTCACATCGGTTCAGGAGCCATTTCATGGGCTTCTAAGAAACAACCTATCGTGGCGTTGTCTACAGCAGAGGCAGAATATGTGGCAGCTACAGCAACATGTCAAGCAGTTTGGATGAGAAGAATGTTAAGGAGCTTAGGCCAAGAGCAAGCAAAAGCAACAATGTTTTTTTGTGACAATAGCTCTACTATTGCATTATCAAAGAATTCAGTGTTTCATAAGAGAACGAAACACATCGACACAAGGTTTCATTATATCAGAGAATTGGTAAGCAATGGAGAAATCACTTTACAACATTGCAGGACTTAGGAACAGGTAGCAGACATTCTGACAAATCCATTGGATCAGAAAAGCTTTGAATTTTTGAGGAAGTGTTTGGGTATGACTGCTAACCCAGCAGTTGAAATTAAAGGGGAGTGTTGAAAATGTAATTTCAACTGCGCAACGATTGAGCCGTGCAGCAGCATGGAAACATCGCCGACGAGCTATCGCCGATGGACTGGACCTGACGACGGTATTAATTCCCTTTGATAGATTATCGGGTCCACAGCATTATCGCATCAGCATTATCAAAGAAATCGAGGCTTTTATGTTTGCGATGAGTGATCGTCGATATCGCTATCGGTGTATCGCTATCGGCGATAACAAAGGGGCAGGCTTTACAATGAGTTATGTTGCGACCCGATAACATTATAAATAGTTTTTGATAAACTTTAAAGTACGCTCTGCAAGGCATGGAGATTGCATGGAGTAAAACAAAGTTTTAGTTGACCGCCGATTTTTCATTAAGGCATTTAATGAATTCCTCCTGGTCGTAGATAGTTGGTAGAAGCCTTTAAGTTTTTTTATGACACGTAAAATAATAATGTTTGCATTGGTAGTCGTTTTTTAACACATATGAAACATATATGATATGTCTTTTTGTTCTCTTGACATTGATATAAAAAAAACTGAAGTTTGCACAGCAGTGGAGTGTGAACGAAGATGAAGATTTTGTAATGTAATGTGAAATGAACGAAAGAGAACAGGGAGAGCAACATGAAAGTTTTTTTTTATGTGTTGATTTTGTATGGTAAGAAAAGAATGCACAACAGTGCAAAAACAAATTCGATGTAAATCATATGTATTGTAATGTAATGGCTTGAGTGCTGGAAGTTTTTGTAATATGCAAAGTGCATAATGTGATTTTTATTTTTTACAGCACTATTTGCAAAAGGTTTTTACAGTAGTAAATGTAAGCAAAATTTACACACAGCTGTGTAAATTTTTTTTTATAAAGAAGACAGAGTAATTTTGTTAAAATGTTTTGGTGAATCCCTCTGAGTGAAAGAGAATGAATCTTGTATCAGGAATTTTGTTTTAATTAATACAAAGATATTGTGAGTGTATATAATGGTATGCTCAGAAATATTTTAAGCTTCCCTCTGTTAAAGATTCTGGAGAAAAACAGAACATTGTCTCTGTGTGTAGTTTATGTTGTGTTTTTGGGATTTTAACAGAAAAATCCCAACATGAAATAGTCCATCCACTGATACATTGCCACAGATTTCAATTAGTTTTCTGGGTAATTTGGTAGCGGCACGACAGCCATTCCACACATAATAATGTCGTAGTAAACTGAGAAAATAAAATTGGAGCTCAGCGTTGGTATGAGCGGAAATAAAATTGGAGCAACATTGGTGGTGTTTTAGGGTTTTATGCCTTAATACACGGCAGCAATCATTCATTAATGCATGGTAGTGTGATCATCTAGGTGTGATAATCCAAAGCTTTGGCCCATTGTTTTTGCCCAACGAAATGAAGGTCTAGTTGCCAAAGAGCAGTCAATACAAGCAAGAAAATACAGAGGAAGAAGGAATCTTGAAGGAGCTCCTGGGCGATATGTATGTCTCTTCTGCAGGAGGAAAACCTGAGGACAGACGCACAACTACTTGTCAAATGCGTGGTCGGTGTGATGAACAACCAAAATCATGATGAGCAGTCAAATAAAATCTAGTGTGTGATATAATTGTATTTGATAATCAAAATATACACGGAGCTTGAAAGTCAATCCTCTCGTTGAAATCAGTCGACTGATGGAGGCCTGTGCTAATTCGAGATGTGAATCTTGGAGGCATCTGCTAATTCGAGCTGCATTGGCCAGATCTAACACTGGTTGGTGACTCGGAGGGGCAGCGCTTGAGCTCATGGAGACGAATTTCCGTGTCCATTTATTTAATGTCCATGCATTTTACATTTTGTCAAGAACCAATCATATTGAAACTCCACAGCTCCAAAAATTTAACAATGAAAAGAATATTCTTTCCATAAAGCTGGAAATTTTGGATCATAAAGCTCGAGAGAGAGCGGTCGGTTTAGGAGCAAATATTGGGTCGACGATGCTTGTGCTACTCCAGTTTGAGGCAGCGGTTGAGGTTTTGCAGTCACAAATTACCTATGTTACCAGAAACGGAAACGAAACGAGAAACGAGAACGAGACAAGAAACGGAATTCAGAGGTTTCGCATTCAAGAAACGAGGAGAGAGAAAAAATAAGAAAATATAAAGAAAAAATAAAACAAAACATTCATTTACATAGCTGAAAAATGTAATCATCCCATTTGGATTAGTGTGTATGGCCAGACGCCGGGCCAAATATATGACCCTGCTCCAATGCTAGGGAGATACAACAGTGGACTCTTATGACCTCCTACAATGCACGGAGATATAACAGTGGATTATAGCCTGCTCCAAATTAGTAACTTCTAACATTAAAAATCTTTGTGGGATTGATGTTGGGTGTAGAGTTTGGCTTGATTTATGCTATTTGAGTTATAAAAACTATAGCTTTATCGGAAAAATAGGAGATAATGAAAATACATGGGAAATGCCACAAATCCCGATTGTAAATAAGCTTGGGTCCAAATTGACAATTGAAGCAACATGTGCAATGAAACTATGTGCTTTCAATCAAACTATAGATTCCCTGTCTAGGAATATTAGTGTAATCCCTCAAATCCTCGTTATACATTCTTCAATGTGCATTGTTGAAGATACACACCCCAAACCACCTCCCAAACAGGTAATGAAAGTTAAATTTTGAGTGCTGACCATGAAGACCAGAACCGACGTAGAAAACGGAGTTTTCCATCCCGTTCCGTTTCTTCTGCGTTTTTTTCCAGAAACCCTTGCTACCGTCCCGTTTTTGGTAACATAGCAAATTACCAGACATGCAGTACTTTTCGTTGTATATTAATGGTGTTGTGTCATAAATGGTGTGCCTATCAGCGTTTTTGGTGTTGCGCATCAATGTCAATGGTTGGTATCCACCGGCAGCATCGAAATGGAGAATATGGTCTGTGTTAGGGTTTTGTGCCTATTTTAAAGTTTTTCTTTTTCCGCCTATTCAACATACCATGTTGATTCAACGCCTAATTCACTTATTAATGACCTAAAATGCTTCAGTCTGTGATGTTGATTCCAAACTAACAAGACCAACCCTTTTCCCAGACTTTTGTTTACTCAACAGGACTAGAATCATTTTAAGGACGTAGTCTGAAATCGCAGCCAAGTCTGGTTTGGTGTCGTTCAAGCAGCGAATGTGCTTTAGATCAGGTATATCCACCATCACAATCAATCTCTGCACAGGAATCTATTCTCCACGAAAATTGATATAGAACCATCAGTATAACGTTATTCGATAATAATGAGTCCACTAAGTTTTGACTTGAATCTTTGCGCAACATTTGGGCCTCCTTGTGGTGACTTTTATATATGAAAAACCCTACCTCTCTTTGGTGCTTGCGGCTGATTTGTTTGATATATATTTGAAAGTTGAACATGAAATATCCCTCATTGACCGTGGTCAAATCAAACGTGTTAGATAAATATCAAACGTAGTGGCATGGTTCAATCCAAAAGTTGTGTATATTAATTCCAAAGAGAAAGTATTTCCATTAGTCCTAAAGATCGAAATTCGAATTTGGTCTAATAATTAGTAAGGAATTTTGGCATAATAAGACAAGATAGTGTAAACCCGGAAGGTGAAGAAGAGAGATACGATAATATTGAGCACAATAAAGATCACTGTGTCTCCAACGAAGAAAGTTTTTTTTGAAATTATTAGGAATCCCCACTCATGTACAATTTCAAATAAAATGACCTAATGATTATACTATAGCTCAAGTTAAGGATGTTAAAAACAGGGTTGAAAATACATCTATGGTTGAAGCCAGCGTCTCAACCACACATGTTAAAAACAGGGTTGAAAATGCATCTATGGTTGAAGCCAGCGTCTCAACCACACATTCAAGAAGATATTGTTCAATGGGTTAAAGTTTTTTGTTGATGCTATATTGTTGGTACTCAAAACTTTGGAAGAAAATATGAATTATTGGTTTAAATCATTACTTTAGAAGAAAATATGGATTATTGGTTTAAATCATTATACAATAGAGTCTTATTCCTACTTTAATATGTTTCTTTAAAATGACTTTAATACTATCATTTGGTATTAGATAGGTTGCAATTTTTTTAATCTCAAGTAATGCTCAATATAATGCATTTCTCATGCATACCATGCTTTCTTTACAAAGTGTTATCCCAATTATATTCCTGCAATGTGTTCGGTAGTGTGTTCAATTCAGTGAGTTCTTGCAATATTTTAGAGTGTTCCCACAACAGTGTTATGCAACGCTTTCAGAATAATGTTTATGGAGCAGCATTCATCTAGGAGTGGCATTCATTACATCACAGTATCAACATTGTTTATACAGAATAAGACATTGCAAGTTGTAGAGCATTAATTGTAACGATGATAGTTATAACCCCTTGCAATTGATGTCAAAGGGGGAGGTAAGTAGAGGTTATGGGCAACAATGAGAAATATCTTTCAAGACAATGAAGCATAAAAATTGTTACTAAAGCATGAAAATTGATAGCTTGGAGGCTTGAATGTGAAAATACACCATTTGTAATAATAATTTATTATATAAAAAATATATCATTGATGATGAATGTTACAATGAGACTCTAATTTTATACCTAAGCAAGTGACCTTTCATGATAAAACATGTCTTTTAGACATACATTTCCACTTAACTAATGACTATTTAACATAACCAATGTTTGATTATTTAATATTTACATTTATTTTATTTATTTATTTCTTATGAATTATATTCATAACATAGCCCCCTCCTTCCGAAGCTTTGTCCCTTGATGTATATAATATGGTCATCCTCTTGTCATGTAGCTATTCCCTTGATTTTTTTTTTTAATATAGTTTTTCTTTATTTTTTTAATACTAATCTAATATATAATTTATATATATATATATATATATTTATATTTATATATATAATTTTGTTATTATAATTAATTCAATTAACTTATATTAATTACAATTAATATTAATTTTTTTGTTTTGTGTATACAATTAATTATGTGACCAAGTAATCTAAGTCATCACGCCTCGTAATTCCCACTAAAAAATCATGACAGACCATTGTTCTCCTCTCTCCACGATTCCGCTGCAGAAAAGGTTCAACGATATTGGGAAATTAATTAGAACCAAAACTCCAACGCATGTTTGATCGCTGACCACGCCTATTTACCGAGACGTCTGTTGATCCATACGTTATGCCTCTTGACAACGGAGTGTAGATAAACTTTTTTTTTAATGTTTGAATTTATAAAACATCAAATTTAGGTACAGCAAAATTATTATAGTGGTATTTTGAAATCACGGTGGCATATTGGACAAGTATTCTGATATCCCAGCCATGTGGAAATGTCGCTGGTATGATAGATATGGCTGCATTGCATTTGAGAGGCATCCTCCTCCCCCAATTGAAAATTGATTATGCCACGGCTATGTTAAACAAGTGCTCCATATTTGGGTCTACCTCTGGCAAACGCTCTATACAGTGGCTCTGTGTTGCAACCGCTCCATAGTGGCTATGTTTAGCAATGTGCTTCGTGGCAGCAACTGCACATCGTCTCTGTTCCTGATCATGAGGCATCTGCTCCCTTGCGGTAGGTGTGTTGCGTCGTTTGCCGGATTTTTGTGTTTCTAGTCTTCTTTTTGAAAGATAAAATAAAATGAATGGACCGTGGATTCTAGCATAGGGGTTTAACATATGGGGGCACCCAGCGAGCAGAGTTTCCATGCAAACGATCAACACAGACTGGTCAATTCTATGATTCCCGTGATGTTGATCATGCATTAAGCATGGTGAATGGAAACGATATGGTGATGTCGTCGAACTTGTTATTGCAACGAAGGAATAATATATAGTTGAATTATGTATTGACCCAGCCACCATTTTATTTTGACCGAGCCCCTGTGAATCGATGTTAGGCCACAACTGTTGACCCTTTGATAGGGCACATCGTTTGATGGTGGGGACAGCGAATCATTTAACAGCGTCCGTGTGGCTTCATGTAAGTTTTATTTGAACAATGGTGTTCACAGAGAGTTGTAAGCGAAGAGTAGTTGTGTTGTTAAACATGCTGGAAAACCGCGACTGTATCTCCCACCAGCTATACAGAGATTCATTCACGCAGATGCAGGGAAAACTCGACCAGCATTCCTTTTGGGGAAAGGCCACCCATGTTTCATCGAAAATCTTAATTGGTCTCGGAGAATGATGAAACGCTCTTTGCAGAGTTCACATACATGTCCCAATAGCTAGTGATGTTGCTGCTTGTGGACCATTGCCCTCTTCAATGCTTTCAGCGCCCTTCTCCATTAAATAGAGCAATATCGATATGACGTCCGAATTAATCATCCGCTCTAACAAATCATGGCTGTGGGAGAGGCGTTCTAAGGTGGTCAGTGGTTTCAGGTACTCGTCACATTCGAAATCCGTGGGCAGGGGCCACAAGTCTTCGACCAGTGCTTCTACAATTCCTTTAATTTTATCTTCATAATTTTCATCCACATCAGGATCAATTTCATCTGGACCATATTCATCTTCTAAAATCAATCTCAACTCTGCAATGTGTGCCTTGTTGAAAGACTCCCTCACGATGCCAACGGATTGGAACTCTTCCAATTGTGTTAAGGGTCTGTTAGGATAGTAATTATGTATTATTTTTACGCTTAGCCCACAGCCAAAACCACTGAAATTGCACTGAAATGCCAGATTCTTTTGCAACTTCTTCCTTGAAAGAGATAAAAGGAACTTGCTTCTAAATCTGCGACGTCTATAACTTGTCATGATCGACAAGATCGAAATATGCGTCCTTACCAATCTAATTAGAAAGATCTTGATTGCTGACAAACTTTATAATTGTATAAATATGTGGCTTTGCCTTCTCTTTCCGCTTCAATTCTTTTTCTTCTTGCCAATTCTCATCATTATTCCTTGTACATAAAAGCTTACAGTTCTCTGGATTTGTAGCCATCCTAAAATATTTTGATTTCTTCTTCCCCATAAACACCAGTTCACTAGACTCATCCATATTAAAATCATCATTCACAGGTCATGAATCCAAAATAGTGGACTTTGGTTCCACATTTTGTGTAGCAGCTATATGATCACATTTTCTCCCCATTTTTAAGGATTTCTCGTCATATCTTTCCTTGGTGGTACACTGGTTTTGGATACTAGCTATACAGGATACATATTCATCTTTATTATCATAATTCATATTTGACATAACCTTTTCTTCAACATTTTCCATATTCATATCAGTTTCTTCATTTTCATTTTCATCATTCTGATCAAAATCTTCTCCTCCTTCACCTAGTTTTGTTTCTTCATTGTCGCTATTATCTCCCTTATTATCGATTATCTTTCGACATGCTTTAACTTCTACAAATGATTTTCTAAACGCTGAAATGCTTCTTGAATTTTACTAAACTGTTGAACGCATTCAAGACGTGAACGTAATGGCACATTGTGCAACGAACAACGTTCAAAGACTCACATCATTATATTGTGCTGAAGCATAAAAATTGTTACTAAAGCATTAAAACTGATAGCTTGGAGACTTGAATGTGAAAATACACAAAAGGTATTTGTAATAATAATTTATTATATAAAAAATGTGTAAGTGATAATAAATGTTACAATAAGGGCCTGGTTTTATACCTAAGCAGGTGATCTTTCATGATTAGACATGTCTTTTAGACATGCCTTTCCACTTAACTAATAATTATTTAACATAATCCAATATTTGATTATTTAATATTTATATTTATTTTATTTATTTACTTGTTATAATTATATTCATAATAGACAAAAGGGGGAGGACGAATATGTTGCCATCAATGCCAAAGAGGGAGATTGTTGGCATTATTGTCATTGTAACAAAGGAGCATTGAAGTAGCAACAAGGAGAAGCAAGGAAAGGAGCAACAACAATGGAAGGAGCAGCAAGGCAAAGAAGGCAAAAGTGCAGTGAATAGGCAGCAAAGAAGCAAAGATTTGATGGAAAAGCAGCAACAAGCAACACAAGGGTATGCGGGAGCAAGGACAAAGAAGCAACATATACATTAACAGTTTGAGAGAACATCGATGCTCATGTTGATGGCTTGATGCTAGGATAATGTTGCAGAGATTGTTTAATGAAGAATTTGTGCTGACATTAATTTGTTGTTAAGATGAATTGTTGTGATGCAAAGGCAAGACTCCAAGGCAAAGGCAAAGATGTAAAGATTGTCGTGTTGCATTATGATAAATATTATTATTTGATGTTGACATTAAGTTGATGCATTTAATCAATACATGTGGTTGTAATTAATATTGGATGGATTATTTATTTTTGTGTTCTAATATTCAAGATCTCAAGAATTTGGAAACGAATGAGTGGAACGCAAAAAGTCAAGCCTATTCACTTCATATTCATATGTGAGATACAAGCAACCATCAAATTATCTTTATAAATATGTGATTTTGGAAGGCATTAAGAGGTTAGAGAATGGGAGAATGTGAGGGAACTCATTGAGCTATTATGCATTAGTTGATGTGAAGCAGATTTGAAGGGAAGAAAATGCAGAAATGAAGATGGAGATATGCAGAATTTATGACCAGATAAACCAACACATTGTTATTTCTTGTTTGCTTCAGGGGATGGTAGTCTCCTTTCAAGTAGAGGCTTGATAAACATCAAGTTGGAGCTTGTTGAAGTAGGAGCCTCTTGTGGGTTGTAGCCTCCAGAAAACATACGGGAATTAGAGTTTCCTTGCAGTTGCAACTTGTAGAAAATTGGGGTAGCAACCTATTATAGGTTGGAGCCTACAAAAAGTCAGATGTAATAAGGAGTAGGAGCTTGCCTTTGCATCATAATAATAATAAAATCGTGGTTTTCTCCATTCATGGGTTTCCATGTATATCTGGTGTCAATGTGTTGTTATATGCTGATGTGATGTTTTTGGTTTGCTTATTACTTCTTGTTCACCTATTCTATCTGTTGGTCGTTATTTATTGAGTTGGTCATGTAATGTTTCGATTAATGAGATTAATGAAAAGAAACCCTCCCCCCTCTCAATTTAGTCAAGTTTTCATCATATTATTGTTACTAGGGACTTGTTATGATGGTATAAAGGTTTGGGCAAAGAGATTGAGAAGTTTGTTGGTCCAAGAGAGGACTAAATATATGTTGCTATGTGGTTTATGACCTAGCATATGCATCCATTAGAAGTTAATACAGTGATTATACACATCATATCACCACTGAGATGCCAAGACAATACTACTAGGGTCTGACTTGATACAACTTTGATATAGAGGATTCTAGTATAGTATTGATCTATATGTTATTGATTAATCTATATGGGCAGTGGTTGAATGCTAGAATTTATAATGCTTCCAACTTACTGAACAAGGTTATATGGCAAGATAATTAATGACAAGTCACTGCAAGTTGAGCATAAAATAACTAAGTTGAGATTTGTTGTATGTTGAATCAAGGCTATGCCAACATTTATATGGCTAAATGTTTGATGACAGGAGCATATACCTATTGACTTTTATAGGTTTGATATGATATTACAACAAAATTTGACTGATGCCAGTGTTGAGGTTGTTAAGCTACGGTTTCAGATGCACATTTGTTTGGAAAGTTTGATTATGATAGTGCACTTACCAGAGTTGTTTGTTCAACTAGGGTTTGATGCAGAAGCAGAGTCCATTGATGCTAAGGTTTGATGTACAAGCATATTTGTTTAACAAGAGATTGTATTACATATTATTTTGTATTGATTATCGAGCACAGCTAAATCCATTTTGAAAATTGTGAAATATGGTCTGACAATTCATTAGAGTGGTAAGTGGTGTTAGGTAGGTTGGAGCATGTGCAAAGTGTTGGAGTGTCCTTTCAATGGGAGCTGATAAAGCCAAGGTGTTGGAGTGTTCTTCCAATTGGAGCTAATAAATGGGGTATTTGAGCATCCTTCACGTTGGAGCGTGTAAGCTAGAGTGTTGCAACGTCCTTCCAGGTTAAGCTGGTAAACTAGGGCATTGGAGCGTCCTTCATGTTGGAGCCTATAAATCAGCGTGTTGGAGCCTCCTTCAGTTGGAGTTGGAAATCTTGGAAGTTGGAGCTTCGTAATTAATGTAAATTATTAAAGACAAATATTAAGAAGTGTTCAGTGGTTTTTCTCTCGGAAGGGTTTCCACCTAAAATCTCTTGCGCCTATTGTATTTGATTCTATGATTTGTTGAATGGTGTTGATTTGTGTTATGATCTAATGTGAATGTAAATTAATGCTATGTAACGTAAAAATTAACTAATTGAAGAGAAATATTATTTCACCTCCCTCTCAGTGTTTCCAACAATACAAGGAAAGTAATCAAAGTATAAATCATATTTTTGCACATTGCCATATTATGAAGGAGCTATGGAATGCAGTTCAACGTTTAACGGGATGGAAATGTAAGGTTTAACAGGGCGGAAAGGTAAATGGGAACTGGAAACATTGGAGGAGGCTTAGGAGTTTTGACTGGATGATCACAAGGTGAGGAGTGAACACCACCAGTTCGCAGTGTTTGTGCTATGGATGTTGTGGCTAACCAGAAATGAAGCTTTGTTTCAAAGAAAAGAGATAGTGCCCATTCAAACTTTCTACAAGTTGGAAGGGGTCAATCTAAGCCATGAGAAATTTCAGGTGAAAAGGAAGCAAAGGATGGTAGAGAACCGAAGGAGCATCAACAAAAGCCATTCTGGTTTTTCAACGGTCAAGCCAACAATTCACCAGACAAATGTGGGGCAGATGGGATACTGCACTTCTCAGATTCATATAAAATCAGTTTTCAATGTGGTTTGGGAAATGGTACATACAATTAAGCAGAAATAATTGCAGTTACCATTTTAATGACTATTGAAAGGGAGGAAGTAGTGATCTGAATATCCATCGGGAGTCAAAATTAGTGGTGGTCAGGCTAATGGGGATGAGGATACAGTGAAGCTTCAGGAGTCCGACTATATAGCAGCTTACAACTTGCAGAGGGCTTAAAGCCACTTTCTCTTCAATATGTACAAAGAACATAACTACGAGGCAGATGATCTATCAAATCAGGCATGCAACAGAACCAGTTTCTCTCTCATTGAGAGTAGCCAGAGATGTGGCTGACGAGGTCCTCCCATCTAGGCGGATTGCTCCATCAGACCTTAACCTTCTATTAGTTTTCATGTATGCAAGTTTTTGTTAAATTTTCATTCAGCTTTTTAGACCTAGTCAAAAACAGTTTACGGTTTCCAGCTTTCAAGCTTGTCTTTCTATCTGAATTTTGAAATATACAGAGGTTTTTGTTTTTCGTCCCTACATTCCATATTCTGGCTGTCGGATCATACCACTGCCCCTGTAACATTAGGAATGTACAAAATATGATCCTTTTATTTCAATAACGGTGACTTCCTCTTTTTTCTCTTTGGAACGAAGAAAAAAAATCAAATAATTACAGTAAACAGCAGCATTCGATATAGTTCAAACTTGTTTATTAACTATAAATCATATTTGAAGCCCCTAGATTATCATTTTCCATCAATCATATCAAGGTCTTATAAGACTGAAAACATAATTTCTAAATTACATTAATACAAAGATGCATATCATCCACGTACATTTAAAGTATTTCAATTCTTACTTTTATCTAACTTTACCAACTTCCTATAACATCAATTCCCTATCCCCTCTTTCCTTTCTTCAAGTGCACCTGTTATTTAACAAGATATTTATCAACAAATCATAAGCAAAATGCAAGAAGGGAAATCGACTTCAGAAATCCCACGGCTGAGAATATAACTGCTTTCCTAAAACTGGATAAAACAAATATGTAGATTCAGCTAATATTTGATAATCTCACAAATTACAATTCTTTTCCCATTGCAGATCGATTTTTTGATTAATGAGTCCACATTAGAGCTTCATAACCATCAGTCAATATCTGATGGTCTTAAGACATTTTCCATCTAGCTTTACAAAAAGGAATACACACCAGGTTGTGGATTTATTCATCTTTGAAAATGCTCCCAGCCAACATTTAAAGAAAAACAGAAGAAAATACAAATATACGGGTGCAGAACACCTTGACAAAAGACATTAGATTCTAGAAATCTCCTTTTAAAGTATGCTTCCTCTCCTTACCAGCATGTAAAACATTAAAAAAATAAACAAGGTATTGCATCCAACGTTGCACGACTTGGACTCGTATAAGACTAGTCTGGCTATTGACTCAGCAACTCGTATAAGAATCGAGAACGACCTGTATAAGACTCAGCAAAATACAGATTCCCTCCATTTTACCTTTCCCTCCGCCTGATCTCAAAAAAAAAATGAAATTCACTGCTAGGGATGGGGTCTTATACAGCCCATACGAGCTTCATACGAGTCGTATGTGAGTCAACAGGTCAACGTGAGTCTTATGCGAGTCAGCGCGGGTAAGGGTCTTATGTGCGGGTTCTATGAGAGTGACTCATTTCGGCATATGACTCATCAAGACCCGCAAGTCTTGAAGGGTCTTATAAGGGTCGTGCTTCACTGATTGCATCATTAATAGAATAGATTAATGCAACCATATAGTAGCATGAAATACAAGACATTCTCATAATAGAAATGCAGACAATAAAGACCTTGTCCAAGAAAATAAAGTTGTATTGATTCTTTCTGTTTTTTAATTTGTTAGAAGCACAAGTAGTGAAAAAGCCCACACATTGGTAAGTCAGAGACATGCATCTGGATTAACTGAAATGAATTCCTCAACCTTATCGGCAATGATGCTTCGAATTTTGACCAAAATTGCAGAAAGAATATATTTCAGTTATAAATAGATACTTGACAACCTAAAACTAGAATCAGAACCATGAGAACTGAGCACAAGCGAAAAATAAAGGCCCTTGGGAAACTTCAACAAAACCATGGTTATACACTACACAAATAATCATTGTAATGGCCACAGCAATATAAGGAGAGCATTCATAAAAATTATTTAATACACATCATAAGAACTGAAAGACTTTCCAAGTTCTTTCATTTTCATTTGCAAGCATTAACAATGATAATTACAGTTAACAAGTATTTGATACTTTGAGTGCTGAAACATTAAAGTTCAAAGTAACCTAGGAAAAGAACCGATAGAAAGCAGGCAAATACTAATAACACTTTCAAGAGGAGAACTTGCGGATTAATTTTGCAGTAGACAAATCACTCTATGCAGACAAAGAGACGAAAAGTATGAAAAGGTCTGGGTTTGGAATCCCACAGAACAATATGCGAACAATAAAGGCCCTTGGGAAACTTCAACAAAACCATGATTATACACTACACAAATAATCATTGTAATGGCCACAGCAATATAAGGAGAGCATTCATAAAAATTATTTAATACACAGCAATGAAAGACTTTCCAAGTTCTTTCATTTTCATTTGCAAGCATTAACAATGATAATTACAGTTAACAAGCATTTGATACTTTGAGTGCTGAGACATTAAAGTTAAAAGTAACCTAGGAATAGAACCGATAGAAAGCAGGCAAATACAAATAACACTTTCAAGAGGAGAGAGGAGAACTTCCCAATGAATTTTGCAGTAGACAAATCACTCTATGCAGACAAAGAGACGAAAATTATGAAAAGGTCCGGGTTTGGAATCCCACAGAACAATATATTCTGTCAAAATCCTAGTAGAAAATAAGTTAAGGTCTGAGCGTAAAATGAACATGTTAAGAAACAAAAAACAACGATATGAGATTCAATAACCCTCTCCGAATTATATTTATTGAGTTTAGCAGTACATAATTGGAGGGAACCTACACAGCCAAGCCAAAAAAAAAAAAAACATCTATATGATACAGATCACTTAAATATTCTTTTAATAGAACATTACATTCACTTCAGTAAGCTTTAAAGTAGACAGTGCGCAGACCACCTGATTCCCCATTAAACTATTCTGGCTTTCAAGATTGAACTAAAAATGCAAATCCATCATACTGGCGAAGGGTATTGTCTGGCCAGTTGTCACTTCATAGAAAAACATCATACCAGAGGTGGGTATTGTTTTGCCTGTTGCCGAACTCTCCGTTTGTATTCTGTGAGGTCCTGCGAGCCGAAGAAAAACGAGTTCATTTGTAATTGGTTGTAAGCATAAATACAAGAGGGAAGATAATGGGAAATATGTCACGTTTTGTATGGCCACATAACTAGTTGATTAATTTAATACATCATTTTTCACAAGCTTGAAGTCATCAGGCTACACATTTTAAAGCACGCAAAAGTCTAGAGTTGCAAAACAGAGGCACTTTGAGACTGACTTTAAATAGCACTGTTTTACACAACTGAAAATGGGCAAGACACTAAGTTACCAGGAAACAGAAACAGATAGATTCAGATACCGATCCACCAGATTTTTGAAAAGCCAGGATCCAGATACGGTGGGCAAATGCCACATACAAAAAATATAATAATATTTTTTTAATTTTAAAAAATATATTCAAAAGTTAAAAATCAAAATGATTCATGAATCACAACATTAGAACTGAAATCATTAGATAATTTATAAATCTGAAGACTGAAATCGTGATGCATCATGCTTTATACAAAAAGGATAACTGTAAATACAAAATTGAGCGTCTCATCAATCATCACTCTATTGATATGATAACGTGGAGTAAGCCTGATTACATGTCCAAAAATGGGTCTGCATGCTCATCATTTGAATATTTCAACTCTACATCATGATCGACCTATCATCATCCTTGAAATTTGCCTTAAAATCTAAAAATCCCCATTTAGTTACAATGGCAAATGAATATTGTACACTGTTTGAGAACATGTTATAGTTTATGCATCATGTTGTTCTAAGAGGACTTTGAAGCGAACAAAGTTCATACTTCCTATTAACTACTTTAGAAGACTTGGAATATAGAGATCTCCATTGAGGATACAAGAATATATATTAAAATGTATGAATAAGAATGATGATTATACAATTGGGAATGAGGGCCCTGTATATATAGTCAGGGAGTACCCTTTCATAAAGAGTCATATCTGTAGAGACATACCTCTTTGTTTAACTAATTATTTCTTATTTATATATTATTATGTTTATTATTTATTATCTATATTTATCATTTTTACATAATTATATTCATAACATTGTCTTCCTCTTCAAAAAGTTGTCTTCAAAGCTTGTTGATGAAAGGGTTTGATCTTTTTTTCTGCTACGAATGTCTTCTGCTTGATATGTTTTTCTACTATGAAGGTATTCTCGTCTCGAAACAATCATCTTTGTCAATGCAAGTTGATATGATCCTCTAAGTGAAACAAAATTGTCGCACTAAGAAGGGATCAGACCATCCTAAATTAATCTTTTGTCGAATCTTGCAGTGACTGGAAACTTGTGAGGAATTGTTATCACATAAACGGATTGCAGTGACATTAGTATTCTTCGAAACATCAGTTTGTTGTTTCTATTCTAAATACGTAGCTTGATTGAGTTGTCTACTCTCGTGATTCAGATGTCAATAAGGAATTCTAGTGATTTTATTTTCCCTTATCATGTTTGTGTCGTTTTCCTGATTTATTTGAAGCACCTAATTTCCTTTAGTTATGGAAGTTGAATGGTTAATTTATGGATCTTCACTTGAATCTTTTGTTGCCAGTACTGCAACTTCTAAGTACATCTTTACTTCATCTAGTTTGTCCTCTTCTTGAGTTGTTATATTGATTGGATCAGTATTAGTTCCCTTATCTTCAACTGGAGATGTTACGACTAGCAACTTCGATACTTCCTCTTGAATACACTATTCTAACTTGTCTTTTAACGACCTTTTGTCCTTCTTAAGCTTTTTAATTTGTGTTAATAATTTTTCACTATGATCCTTAAGTCGCAAGACTTCTTCATTTCTATCAGTAGTGATTTTGTCAATTTCATTTTGCATATTTTGTAACACTTTTTTACCTTCTTGAAAAATTACTTTTGAAATATCTTATATGTCTTCTGGTGTTACTGAATTTGACTTTACGGTTACATCCTGTAGTGTTATTTTTTTATTTTTGTAAGAAAATGTCAAAAACTTCTTTTTCGTATTCAGGATGACGGAACCAAGGGTTTCCATCTAAGGTGAACCTAAAATAATGTCACCTTGATCGCTCCATAGGGTTTAAACTGAGAATTGTGATACAAATGTATAATATCCAACATTTAATTGTAAATTGGTTATGTCATATATTTTGTTGTTTAAAATAGTCAAATTTTTCAATTATATTTGACTCGGGAATCACTAATTGGTTTGCAATTTTAGGTTTTATATATATTTTACTTTCGGATGGTGAGATAGCGATAATAACATCTTTTCCGCAATAGACCCTTTAATTCTAAATAGCACTAAGGCGTACTTCTATTTAGTCTCTAGAAATCTTTCGGCCTTCATTTCTATATTAGGCTCCTTTTTGCTTCTCGAGATGAACTTTCTTCAATTTCACCCTTCCCTTACTATTAGTACCCTTCAACTATTGGATAACTTCGAACAACCATTTTCCAAATTCGTGACTTGATTTTTTTTAATTATAAATTAATTTATATATATTTTATATAACCACTATATAAAGTGAGTTATATATCACTGATTTATATATCTTTGTTAAAGTTACGGTCGAAATATGAAACGGTGCCTCAAAGGTTTGGCGGCTGCGACAATGGATTAAACAATGGCTTGAGTAGCATTGACGAATAACAGCAAATTGGCAGAAGATATTGGTTGGACGGCAGTGTGATTCGATGTAGTTACGATGGCGGACAAAGTGATGTGTCATAGCAACGGAGACAATCCAAGATATAAGGTCGGGCGTGGAATAATGGCATAGCGACGAAAGACGTTTTGTTGATTGACAGTTGGGTTGAAGTGGTCAATGGGGGAAAGGTAAGATGGCAGAGGCGGAAAGCGGAGGGAGGTGAACGGACTGACACAATGGCAGATGGTAGTCGTGATGGTGGTGCAAGTTGTGTGGGTAGCGGCAATCAATAGAATAGGAGCGGAGGGAGGTGATGGAAGGCGGCAGTCAACAGAATAGGAGCGGAAGGAGGTGATGGAAGGCGGCAGCGAACGGGGGAGTTCTGTCAGGGAGGAGTGGCAGCGGGGTCAGTGTGGAGCACGTGCTACAAGCGGAAATGTGTAGCAGCAGATTCGTTGTCTAACGGAGTTGTGGATGTTGGAGGTGGCCCCTTCGGTGGGCGGCGCTGTCAGGGGTTCAGTGGGCGACGTCGTCTGACAGGTAATTTAATTTAATTTATATATTTTTTTTGTTTTCTTTGATTTTTATTTTTTATTTTTTTATATTTAATTTTTTTAATAATTTTTATTATTATTTGTTTTTAATTTTTTTTTCAATTTTTTTTTATAATTTGATTTTTATGTTCTTTTTTTTTTTACTTTTTTTTTCTTCTTCTTCTTTTAATTTATTTACTTGTATTTTTTTTCTTGTCTCTTTTTTTTATAATTTTTTTCCTTAATTCTTTTTTATGGCCAAAGGTCAACTAGCGAATTGGAGACCCTACAAAAGCTTGTAGTGAAATGCTTCAATGGCAATGAAGTTGACGAATTTCGATGGCCAAAGACCTGGATCGAAGAACGAGCTCTGTGCAATGGTGAAGCAACCAAAGGATCGAACTGCTCTGATACCAAATGAAGTGAACAAAGTTCGTACTTCCTATTAACTACTCCAGAAGACTTGGAATATAAAGATCTCCATTGAGGATACAAGAATATATATTAAAATGTATGAATAAGAATGATGATTATACAATTGGGAATGAAGGCCCTATATATATAGTCAGGAAGTACCCTTTCACGAAGAGTCATGTCTATAGAGACATGCCTCTTTGTTTAACTAATTATTACTTATTTATATATTAATATGTTTATTATTTATTATCTATATTTAATACTTTTACATAAATTATATTCATAACAGACTCTTCACCTAGAGTTGTATGGGATTGATCTAATTAAATTATTATTGACACCGCCATCATTTGTACGCTATATATTATTATTAATGGATTGTTTCAAAGATTTCTTGTTAGCATTATGAAAAATTGAAAATTAAAATTTTGATGTGCCAGGCCTTTCCTACTAGCATTATCATGTGCTATACAGCCTATAAGTAATTAATAACATACTTATACAACCATACAACCTACAAATTACTAATAAATACTCTAAGTGAACATCTAAATAGAGTATTTGCTCTTTAAGCTTTCAAATAGGTGGAAAATATCCTTTAAAAATTTAAAGAATAAGCCAAAAACTCTAATGTTATTTGCTTGAGATCTGGCGTGTAAGGGCTAGCTAGCACAGGGTCTGTTTTAGTAGCATGGGATCTATTTCTGGGTTTGAATGCTTCATTTAAGTGGTAGATCCTACACAGATCTGGGTGGATTTATATTTGTATCCATATCTTAAATGTGGATCTGCAAATCCAGCATCAAGACTCTGTGGATCCGGTAACACAAGCATGATACTTCCATAACACTGTGATACAAGAGCATCCCTGGGGTATTATATCATCCCAGATCACCCAAAACTATTTCCATTCTAAATTTCTAGTTTGTTAAATTCCAGTAACAGGTCCTATTGTTGAACAAAGGGCAAAGGAACCACAATCCATAGAACCAGCTATAAATCCAGGAGGTTTTTTAGTGATGTCGTCTTGGTTGACATGGTCAACTATGATCATCCAGTGATGATATGGACCCAGTTGACATGTACAACTAGCATATTCCTAGGAGGTCCATGGACTATAAAAGGAGCATTTGAATTGATTTGCGGACATCTTGGAGTAGCTCAAAAGTTGGCAACTTCAAATAGCTCAAGTGAGGAAGTGATTCAGGCAGATGAGAAGGGGATCACAAGGAGATTTGAAATATAGACACAGATCTTTCAACAAAGGAGAACAAAGAAGAAGATCTCAAGTTCAAGTGTCACTGCCAGTTTAGAGAGCTTTTTGGGATTGTGGATTTAGACATGGAGATCAAGAGTAGCATTGGCACAAGAGTAGAAGTCAAAATGATCTAGTGGAAAGTTTGTGAAAGTATATATGATGAAGTTGAGCTTGATGGAGTGATGTAATAAATAGAACAGCTCTATTTTGGTTTTTTAGTTTGCTAAGTTCCAATAATAAAGAATTGTGTTATGATCTAAGTTGCACGAAACAGGGAAACGGGGAAGCGAAACGAAACGCGACCTCCCCAAATTTTGGAAACGGGGAAACGCGAATATATATATATATATATTATATATATATATATTATATATTAAAAAACATTTAAAAATTATTAATATATATATGTGCAATCATAAAGCATTAATGAATTATGATACATTTACTTAAACATTTTAACATTAAGATTAAATTTACATCACAATGATCACATTTACTCATGAGTCATCACATAATGAAAATAAAAATATAGGAACTGGAAAATCCAAAATCAGCCTTTATTTATATTAGTATATGAGGCTGCAAGTACAATAAAGACTATAAGGCTGCAAGAACTATAGAGACAAGTCACAAAAGACTAATCCTCATCATAACAATCCTCATCAAAAATAGAAGCAGCAGAATGCTCAACAGTGGATGGTGGTGTTGAAGAAGATGATGCACCAATTCCACTTCCAGAATCCTCCTCAATATAGAAATGGTTTCTAGAAGTGATTAGAAACCCTAAAAAAAATTAAAAATTAATTAGAACATTAAAGAAACAAAATAAAAATTAAAAAAAAATTAAAAACAAGTGTTATTTTGTGGGAAACGGGGCCCGTACGGCATGGAAACGCGTTTTCGTCCGTACAGACGCGTTTCCATTTCGGGAAACGCGCCCATACGGACGGAAACGCGTTTCCACGCCGTACGGTACGCGGAAACGCGTTTCCGTTTCGTTTCCGTATGGAAACGACCCCTCCCCCTGCGTTTCCTGCAACTTAGGTTATGATATATTTCCTTAAAAAGTTTGTTGTTTCAATGGTTTATACTCATGCACTCTGAGATAGAAAGCTTGTAGCTGCATCATATGGTAGAAAAACAGGAAAAACCTACAGTAAGGACAACCCCAATCTGGTGACTATGTAGATGTTTCCCAGCTCTGTAAAGAAGATTGAAAGAAAGTGAGGATAACATAGCACAAAAAGGAAGTGCACGAGTCAAAGGAGCTAGGAGAAGGCCCTGTAGAGATAAGAACGAGCTTAGAAAGGATGTGCAAAACTTAAGTTATTTGCATGCTTGGAAGCCTTGGAGAGCACTCAATGGAGAGAAAATCCAATGGTGGCTAATGAGAGTGAAGATAATTGGAAGGGGGTGCATCAGCTTATCTTTGAAGTTGAAGATAAGTTGACCATAAGGAAACAGATGTTGAGAAATCTAGGGCAGAGTAGTTAGGGTATTTAAAATTGATTTCTCTATAACGTTGACACTTTCTTGTGATATTAGATTAGTGCATCAATATTATTATGTTGTTCTATTCATTATCAAGACAAATGCCAGTAAGAAGATCATAATGCAAACAAAGAGAACACCAGAAATAGGCTCCAAGCCAGGGTAAAACCCACAAGAGGAAAATCCATAAACTCCTTATCGAACCAATTCAATGAAGACTTCCAAAATCTTGACCCAAGACCAACCACCAAAAGACAAGTCAGCCATCCTCCAACGAATTCTCTGCAAATTCAGTTATGAGGAAACCATAGTGTTCTTCAAAAAACTCGCATGTGTGAGCTATAGAGATGCCAATCACAAAAAAATTCCGTCCCTCTTGGCTACTTCGCTCCTCTTTCTCGCTCTTAATCAGATCAGAAGACTTGATGTATCATGTATCTCACTAATGAGGTCAAGCTTCTCCTTTTATAGGCTTCTTGAGGGCTATATTAGGGCCTCTTCTAGGCCGATTTGTAGGGCTGGCCGACTTGTCCTTTTGGTAGCTTCTAGACCAATTTTTTTTTTTACATAAAGTATATTTCCTTTCTCTGATACATGAGCCCTCCAAGGGACTTTACATCATGACCTTGACTTTGAATCTTCTTCACAACCCTAGAGCGCTCAATGGGTGCTTTGACCTAGGACATGTAACCAATGGGCAAGAAAACCATTTCATAATAAAATAACTTTCTTTTTACAAATAATTTCTGTCTCTTTTTCTTTTAACAAATACAATAAGTCAGGACTCATATACAATTATGAAGACTGACGCTAGTTACATTTCAACACTCCCTCTTAACTAGGGAGGTATTCATAATTGACCAAAGGTACAAGGACAATGCTTCCATTGAATTATTCTCATAAGAAGAGCTGGATTGGTAAGTCATCTTGAGCATCAACAATATGATCAATATACAACTAATATTGTCAACATAGCAAGGCCTTGACTAACAAGCTCTATCTCTCCACTAGATTAGAGCACAATGTTGGGGAGACAATGATTTATAGACACCTTCATCATTGTCTCTCAAGGTACATACCCCATTCAAATGTTCACAAGGTATATCCTTTTAGGACCATTCCCCTCTTGGAATTACACATCCTCAAGGAATCTCCTCTTCGATTACTCTTTCTTTTGGATGCCCAACCTCATCCTCAAAGAGTATCAGTTCCCAAGACTACTTCTATCCCCAAGAAGTATCGGTCTCAGATGCTTACCCAATCCTCCATTCTTTGTTCATTTATGCAAAAATAAAAATAATGTGTCTATCTCTCCCTCTCAACCGAGGATCTACTCAGTCCTTTACACATGAAAGGAATATATCCAAGCTCCCTCTCAACTAGGGACTTGCTTCCAATATCAGTTGTTTATTCTTCCGTGGAGATCATGGTATTATCAGTGACTTGTAGGCATCATCAACTTCTATGCACATCATGGAGCCATCGTCTTTCACAACTTCCCGTAGGGACAAGCCATCACTTTCCATATCATCAATCTTTACTTTTGTGTATTCAGGAACCAGTCACTATGGAGCTTAAACATAGCTCCCTCTAAGTATCAAGAAAGTGATCTACCAAGACATGATCATCGAACCATCTGCAACCTGCTACTTTTCCTGTCAGTGATATATGTCCTTTGGACTTGGACTGCCAAAGTCATCCACTCAATTTCTGCAATTGAATCTCAGTCACTAAATCTTCCTGCAAAGCATCTTCTTTTGGTAGCAGAACTATATCAAACCATCGGAGTCATCAGTTTATAATAGCCTATGCCATGCCTTGTCTTCATCAATACCCTTATCCAATCATCAAGAAGACTCATCCTTGCATTAGGTCATCTTGTCAGGGATTTTGTAGCTTCCTCTAAAGTCGGCAGTCTTTCATATCATATCGGATGTTGATTACTACCAACATGTCTTCAACGGAAAGAGCCCAAACAAATTCAAAACATGCTAAATTATGCAACCAGGCATATTTTTGTATCCTGCTCTTCCTGCATGCTAAAAACATAGGTTAGCTAAATCAAATAAGAATTTCAACAACATTCATACCTCTTACTTCAGCTGGTCATCTAGTTTTCTTCAAACTGCTCCCCATCTTGAAGATAGGACTTCATTATGTTGCAACTATATCAGCAAACTTCTAGGAAGCTTGCCCCAAATATTAGAGGGTAACAGTGATACCATCATGGTCATTCTTCCCAAGATGAACAAATCACTCCATGACATCAATGATCCTTTCATACCATTAACCAGCTGCTACATGATCACTGTATCTGCTAGATGACTGCTACCAATGAATATATGTACAATGAATTCTTTTAAACGTTGTTAACCATGATGTTATGCATTTTATTAAGGCAACTACATGCCCTCTCTAACTGTACAAAAACCATAAGGATGGAGTTATTTCAGAAGAAGAGATCCCTAGGATCTTCTTCTTTCAGCTTCTTCTTCTCAGGCTCCTTGACTTCTTCAGTTGCATGGGCTCCATCCTTCCTCTTTGTACCTTTCTTTTGATTAGATTCCTTTGAGAGTTTCGGGCAATCCCTCCTATAGTGACCAAGCTCATTACAGTCAAAGCATCTTATGTTTGACACATCATGCTTCTTCCTCAGACGAGACCTTCCCATCTTTCCTTTGTTCAAAGTCCTCATCCTTGCTGCATATGCTTGAGATTTTCCAAGAGGATCAGTTTCCTCCTTGGCCTTCAATTGGGATTATTCCATTACACATTGAGACCAAAGTTCATCGAAGTTGGAAGTCTCCTTTCTCGATTATATGCTGGTCACAAACAAATTCCATTCTGGAGTCACCAGAAATTGTCTCTCCAAGGGAATGCAGTTGATCTCTTAACTGAGACATCTTCACAAGATGAGTTGCAATGTATTCTTCAAATGGTGTCCTTATTTTGTACAATCTGCTTCTCAGCAATTTTTTGACCTAAGGTGCTCACTGAGTATAGTTTATTCAATTTGTTATAGATGTCCTTGGCCTTGTTTAGCTCTGCCACAAATGGTATGAGATGATCTTTGATTGATTCAATCAAAGATCCTTTGAGTTCATATCTCACTTTTGAAATATTTATTCCACTCATTGGCATCCTTCTTATCTGGTTCTGTAATATTGCTTTTTACGTAATCCATGACATCATTCTCAAGGAGAATAAGGTCAATCCTCTTCTCCCACCCTTGGTAGTTAGAGGGTCCCATCGAGCTTGTTGCTCTCCTTGCAGAATGAATACATATTGAATGCTTGAGACTTAAAAGAAAGATCTTTACTTGAGATAAGACTGCCCTTAGAGTGCTTTTTTTTTCGAAATTACTTCAGGATCTATATGTTGTTGTTACTTTGTGCTCCACAGGTCCCAAAGAATTGACTACTACAGACTTCCCTTTTGATGCAAAGATATCCCTTTCCCAAGAAGGAACAAGAATTCCTTGAAGTCTTCTTTTATCAAGATGTTAACTGACTTTTAATGCTTCAATCACTGCCAACAAAACAAAAACTTCTTTTCATAGACTCCAAGGAGAAGTCCTTGATGTCACTGTTCCAAGCCTTACTCACTGCCTGTAGCTTATAAGTCTAGACTTCTTTCAGTGTGAACAATCAGACCCTCAATTTATAAATGTAGCTTCCTTATTAAAGATTGGGCCCTAGGACTATGGCTTCCAAGATAGACCCTTGATTGTTGCTCTTGAAGTAACTCTTTTGGTAAGACTTCTTCACAAGCTCTGAATTACTACAAAGAGTTTACTTGACACAAGAAAATACCACAACATATTTCAAGAGCAAATGTTGTAGATATACCTTTTCAATGTCAAATGAAGAAGCTCCACAAGTTGGCTTATTGTCATTGTCTAGGCTTGAATTTTCTGTATATCTATGCTCAGAACAGTGGAACTTATTAATATCAATCTCGTCTTCTATACCACTACAGTTATGCACAGATCATTTATCACTTTATGGTTCCAATGCCACTGTATAGGCTTGCGAAATTATGACTATAGATGAGTGAAAAATTTTGACTTTGCACGGGTCTTTTGGCCTTTTGATAATCGGGATAGAGATCTCAAGATGCACTTGTAGAGTTCACCAGACTTCCTGGCTACATCTCCTGGTTCTTTAGCTTCCAGTGCTGACCGCTTTATTTTGTCTTCAAACTGATGTTACAGGTACGAGTTCGAAAACAGAGATTGAAATGAGAAAATGGACCTCACCACTGCATTCAGCTCGAAATTTCAAGTCAAACGAGTGTAAACTTGACCATATTTGGCCACTGTGACCTCCAGACCCCCTGGAATGGTCCAAAACTGCCTTTGTCCCTACAAAACCACTCTTTGTTTGGCAAAAACCACCTCGGCCTGCGCGCTGGTGGTATGGCGGGTTCGGCACCTGCAACAGTTTAAATAAAAATTTGTTCGGCTTTGAATCAAGCCCAAACATGTGACATGTTGGTTAGTGGAGGTATGTTAAAGCATTGCATATATAGTGTTTTGGTGGGCCGAGGGTTTGAAACCCCGCCCGACCATTCCACCATTGGTTACATTATACATCGTATATGGTTGGTTTATATGATATATGGTATATACGTTGGTTTAAACATTAATCATATGGTATTAATATACCATATATAACTGTGACTTGCGGTGAATGTGGGATATTACATATGTTTCGAACGATAAATCAAAGTTCCGACGGTCATGGGGTTGACCTCGACCGTCCGGCATTTTTTCGGCGAAAACCCTGACACAAAATAAATACAAACTTATCATTTATGTTACCAAGGCCTGTGGTAGCTCATCCGGTGAGCTGGTTCCGGCGAAAACGTTACCATTCTGGGAGGTCAGGGGTTCGATCCTCCCTGATTCCTAAAATTTTGGAAATAAGGCCACATTGGGCAAAATCCGGGCTGCCATGTGTCAGCACCGGATTGGCTCGTATGAACCAATCACAATCTGCCACGTCACCTCCTTTGCTGACATCATCCAGGACCCGTGGCTCATTCTCGGGTTGACACGTGTCCCTGCTAACGTAGGCATTGACAAGGTTGACCATTGACCGTTGACTGTTGACCCTTGACTTTTGACTTTTTTTGCCCTAGTCTTCCATAAACTTTGACTGGCTCTAACTTCTTCATCTAGACTCAAATTTACATGTCATTCACACCGTTGGAATCGTATCGACAAGCACTTCGACTTGATCCCACTTGCATCTACATTTGAAGACT
Source organism: Pinus taeda (assembly GCA_000404065.3). NCBI lineage: Eukaryota > Viridiplantae > Streptophyta > Pinopsida > Pinales > Pinaceae > Pinus > Pinus taeda. The sequence continues at coordinate 276,899 of APFE030564232.1, read as the reverse complement.
TTGATCCAGAGGCAAAACTGGATCCATTTTGGATAAACCACCCCGTATAGGCACCCAAAGGCCTATCGGGATGAGATAGAGAGGGCCATCCAGGAGTTGCTGAGGTTGGATCACATTAGGCCTAGTTCGAGTCCCTTTGCTTCTTCTGTGGTGTTGATTAAGAAGAAGGATGGGACGCTGCACATGCACATTGACTACAGAGCCCACAATAAGAAGACATTGAAGAACTGATACCCCATCCTGCGCATTGACGAGTTGATGGATGAGCTTAGAGGAGCGAAATACTTCTCTACAATAGATCTACACTCAGGGTATCATCAGATCCGGGTGAGGGAGCAGGACATCCCTAAGATTGCCTTTCGTTGCCACTATGGACATTTCGAGTTCTTGGTGATGCCCTTGGGCTAACCAATGCCCCAGCTACATTTTTGTCATGTATGAACCATGTGTCTCATGGGCAGTTGAGGCACTTCATCCTTGTTTTCTTTGATGACATACTCATTTATAGTCAGATCTTGGGAGGAGCACCTTCAGCGTTTTGAGGTAGTGCTTCGCATACTTGAGGAGCATCAATTGTATGCAAAGATGTCCAAATGTGGATTTGGACTAACAGAGATGTTGTACCTGGGGCATGTAATTGGGGAGGACGATGTGAAGGTACACCAAGAGAAGATCAAGGCCATCTTGGATTGTCCCACACCCAGGAACGTGACAGAGTTGAGAGGGTTCCTGGGCATTTGCACATACTACAGGAGATTCGTGAGGGGATTCTCACAGCTTGCAGCACACCTCACCGATTTGACAAAAAGGGGGGCTCTTGAGTGGACGCATGTGGCACAGGAGGCCTTTAAGCGCCTCAAGAAGGTGATGAGAAGTTGTCCCGTTTTGGCTTTGCCAGACTTCACACGTTCGTTTGTGCTGGAGTGTGACGCTTCCAGGGAGGGAGCTGGGGTCGTGTTGACGCAGGGGGGGCATCTTATTGTATTTGAGAGCAGGAAACTGCTACCCCATGAGCGGTTGTACTTTGTGTAGGAAAAAGAGATGTTGGCCGCAATGCATGCACTGGCCAAGTTCAAAGAGTATCTGGTGCGCAACCGTTTCAAAGCGCAGATTGACCACAATAGTCTTAGATTTTTCCTGTAGCAGCAGTCATTGGAGGAGCAGTAGCAGAAGTGGGTAAGCAAGATCCAGGCCTATAACTTCGAGATTAAGTACGTCAAGGGGAAGCACAATGTGTTGGCAGATGCACTTTCTCGGAGACCTGCAGTATTATCCTCAATGGACATTACTCATGACATGAAGGCTCAAATTTTGGTTGAGTACTCCAAAGATAGCCACCCTTGCGAGAAACTGGATGGCACACACAAGGATAAGCGATTTCGGGTGATGGATGATGTGATCTACTACAAGGGCAGGATATACTTGGTGCCTGGATCACAACTCAAGGAAAGGATTATGCAGGCAGCCCACGATTCCCCTCTAGCGGGACACCCTGGGTTCCTCAAGACATATCATGCTATTAGGGAGAGATTCACATGGTGGGAGGTCAAGGGAGACGTGTTGAGGCACATGTGGGAGTGCGTAGACTATCAGAGGAAAAGGGTAGAGTTGTCACATCTTGCAGGTTTATTACAGTCACTTGCCATTTTAGAGAAGAAGTGGGAGAGCATGTCCGTGGATTTTATCACGGGGCTCCCAGCGGCACAGAGGCGAGATTGTATTTATGGTGTGGTCGATAGGTTGACCAAGTTCGCCCATTTCTTCGCCATCTCATCGAGATCTTCAGCTTCCCAGATAGTCGAGTTATTCTTCTGAGAGGTCTTCCGGTTACATGGTCTTCCCAAGACCATTGTTAGTGACAGGGACAGTAGATTTATGGAGGCTTTCTGGTAGGAGTTGTTTTGGTTGGTGGGGACAGAGCTTACGCCCAACATTGGTTATCGCCCACAAACTGATGGGCAAATCGAGATCCCGAAAAAGTGGTTGTAAGGGTACCTACGCAACTACGTGACGGGGCAGCAGCGAGCGTGGGTAAAGTGGCTTCATCTAGGAGAGTTCTGCTACAACACTACTTATCACATGTCGATTGGTATGTCTCCTTTTTGAGAACTTTATGGATATGATGCAGTTTCTTTGTCTGATATGAAGTTTGGAGATAGCAGGGCTCCGGGGGTAAAGGATTAGGTTCAAGAGAGTTAAGTGATCCTTCGAGCTCTCAAGAACAAATTGCATGTGGCTCAAAACTAGCAAAAAATGTATGTTGATAAGCGCAGGGTGAAGGGACAGTTTGAGGTAGGGGGCATAGTCTACCTACGTTTGCAACCCTCAAGAACAACTTGCAGGTGGCTCAAAACCAGCAATAAATGTATGTTGATAAGCGCAAGGTGAAGAGACAGTTTGAGGTAGGGGACATGGTCTACCTACGTTTGCAGCCCTATAGACAGTCTTCACAAAAGCAGAAGGGGGCAGAAAAACTTCGACCACGATTTTATGGGCCATATAGGGTGATCAAGAGAGTTGGAGAGGTGGCTTATGAGTTGGATCTACCTTCAGAGGGTCGGCACTACAACGTGTTCCATGTCTCATGCCTGAAAAAATGCGTTGGGGTAGCAGGTTATAACGACCAATGAGTTGCCACTCTTTGATGATGAGGGGCATTTAGTTTTGACAACAGAGTCCATATTGGAGACCCAAGAGAGGAGATTGAGGAATCGGGTAATCAAGGAGCATTTGATCAAGTGGAAGGATTTGCTGGAAGATGAAGCTATATGGGAAAGTGAACAAATCTTGCAACAGCCAACTTTGCAGTTGCTTGGGTACAAGCAACATCCAGAAGGGGAGGACTGTAATGTCCCTTCCTAAATATTTTATAAGGTAAGAGAGCCCAATTTTATAAATTTTGTCATTTTTGGTCTAAAGGCAAATTTTGGAGGCAAAAACTTAGGAAAAGTCAATCGAAGAGATTTTTTGTGGAATGTGGGAGCTGCCACCCACAAATAATACGCACCACTTAGTAGAGAAATCAAATTTCCTAAGTGAGGTTGAAAATCATAGGAAGGACCCACATGAGACCAAGGGCCAGCAAGTATAAATAAGTGGAGAGAAGCATCATTTGAGGCTTTTTGACATTTGACTATCCATTGTTACTCTAGTTGTTCAACTCAGTTACAAGTGTTGCTTAGCACAAGAGCTTCCTAAGGAGTGAAGCTCAACCTTCTCTATGGTGGACCTTGAGTGCCACCCTAGGAAGGATTTTCTATCTTATTTGGAGGTTGGGAGAGAGGCATCACACAGCACTACGCCATTTTGGTTCAGCTGGGACACAGAAGGAAGAGCCACGCAATCATAGAGGGAGATCAGTGTCAAAGCTAGAGATTGTTTTGTTGTTGGGGTGTTTCTTGGCCAAATTCAAGTAAAGGAGGGGGATTTGCAGGCAGAAAGAGAGTCCCTCACGTAGTAAAAAATTTATGGGCGTAGAAACTGCGTCATCACCTACATGCCTGTGCAGTCACTTATGGGGGTCAAGTGAGTGGAGTCTTGGGCAGAGGATTGAGGAGTTGGGTTGCTCCAATTTTGGTTGGAGGATCATTGTAGGGATTTTCCTCGCATTTTGGGAGCAACAAACATCATTCTCAACTACAGGGAATAATTTTTGGTTGTGGAGAAGGGCCAAGCTATTTGGGGCCGAATTTTGAGGGTCAAAACTAGAGCAAAACCTTTCTGGGCTTTTGGCAAGGATTCCAGTCCTAATTTTACAAAATTTTCTGGGCATATTTGAGGAGTTGGAGCAGGGTATCAAGACAGCGAACAGTGTACAAAAACTAGGTCAACGCAGAATTCTGGAGGACAAATTTCTACAGCAGTTGGGCGTTGACATATTGATCACCTGAGACTTGTAGCTTGCCTTGTGCAAGCTCGGGTGCTCTCTTTCTATTTCCTATTGTACTCTAGCAGCTGAATATAAATAAAATTGCCCATTTTGGCGTTTGAGGAGCATTTTTTGTCTTATGGGTGTTTACTAAAAATTTTCAGTGCTATATTTAGTGCATGTATTTCTTACACAAATTCTCATACATGATACAAATTCAGACATAGATCTAGATCCTACATTATAAATTTAAAATTTGTAAGTTGTACAATGCAACATTATGCATACAAATACAATTGTGACAGATTCATCAATGATCCAATAGGAGAAAGACAAGAAACGGCAGTTTTCTCATTAATTCATCAAAATCAAAATGTGTTACATAGGTAGTATCAATGCCAATGGCAAATAGAAATAGAAAATATAAAACAACTAGAAGGTAGTAGGTAGCTCATTAATCATCATCATCATCAAAATCAGCATCACTGTCATAGTCACCACTACTCTCCTCTGTTGCATCCTCCTCCTTTGATTTCAATGTAATCTTTGCATCTATTGGTGTGGAGGATGACCCCTCAAGAGTATCACCATCATCAACAGTGACGGGCTCTAGCACTGGCTCACTAAGATCCAAGTTGGCCAATGCCAAACCAACGCTATTGTCCAAACACGTATCATCATGAAAGACATCCCACATCTTTGTTTTTCCCTTCAACCACTCATCCCTTTGCCTGTAAATAAGATGAGGTTGGTGTGCACATACACCATTGTCTTTGCCCTGGATTACTCAAGTCTTCTCTTCTTGACACTAGACAAATTCCCATATGTACTCCAATTCCTCTCACAACAAGAGCATGAGGTCACCTGAGAGAGGAGCCTCATGAATAACTATTGTAGAGGAGGGTTTGTTGCCGCATGAGTTGCCCACGAAGAATAGGGCTTCTTAGCCCCCTTGTCTCTAATCACATCATAGCCTTCAAATCGCCAAGTGCTAGCCGAAAACTCTACAAGTGCATCCTCCACATCATCAAGGGATGCTCTATCCTAAAATATCTGCCTCAATGCATCCTTCCTGTGAAATTCCAAATTTCACCATCCATATGAGGGAATTTGCGAAAAGGTCCACCATTCAGCCACTCATGTTTGTAATATTTTGGGTTCAACGAGTGAGCCAAACAATGCAAAGGTGTGCAATTTTTGTCCATATTTTGTATGGTGGTAAAGAAGGCCTCTGATGATGTCTCATACTCATGGCACTCACTTTGTAAAATAATGGTCCTCACGGACTCAGTCATGGAATCCCATCCCTCATAAACCTCTCCTACGATAGGTTGGTCTGTATCTGCAAATCGTAGCAAAGCAATGATAGGGTCCATGATCTTAATAGTGAGATCTACCCTCTCCCACCAAGCATCATCTAACATTGTGCCCTTGACTCTTTTTGAGGTTGTTTGATCTATCTTTCTCCAAAAAGACCGAAACTTTGAAATAACCATGGCCCCAAGAGCATTATTGACCTCCCTCAACCTCTTCAACATGACGAATGAAGAGACAAACCGTGTATCTGCAATATTCAACAATGATATATGTGTACTCCCTGTAGATTGTGAGGGAATTTGTATGATTTTGTACAAAGTTGCAGAAATGTCATGCATCCTCAATAATGATTCCAATCCAAGTAACATCAAAAGCAATAGTTTTAAGTGCTAAATTCAAGGAATGGACTATGCAAGGTGTCCAAAATACTTGTGGATATTTGGCTTCCACAATCATGCCAACAACCTTGCAAACAAGTGCATTGTTTGTAATTATTTGCACACAAGAATCAACACCTACATCTTCAATAACTTTAATGAACAACTCACCAATATTTTGTGCATCCTTGTATTGTCCAAGTGCATCCATTGATTTCAAGAAAATTGGTCCATTCAAAGAAGACACCATGAAGTTGATGAGTGGGTGGCTTGTTGGATCTGTCCATCCATCAGAAACAATACTAACCCCAGATGTTGTCCATGCTGATTTAATTGGCCAAAGCATTTTTTCGACCTCTTTCTCTGCCTTAGTCAACAATGTGGTTCTAAGCTTCTCTGACCCAAGAGGCACATATCCTAATGGAGCCCCTTGAATTAGAGCTCGACACATCTCAAGAAATAAAGGTGAGCATGTAGCATTAAAGGATATGAAGTTCAGTTAGAAAAATAAATGCAATGGTGACATCAAGCTCTTCCCGTCTCTCTTTCTAAAAAATCTTGTCCATTAAACCAAGTGTCATTGCCTTTCTTTTTGTTGCTTGACCCACACCCCCACCAAAACTCTCAAATGGAAATTTGTTGTTGCTTTTCCTCAAGAATGGAAGGGGATCATCATTCTTGTTTTTTTAGATGATGCAATCACCCTTGCCACACCAACATTGGCATCTTTTTCCATTTCTTTCCTCTTAGCTAAAAACACATTTGCACATGCTCCAATTCCACAACCTAGTAAGGCCAACAAATGAGCTTTCACACGGTAATAAGTGCTCTTGAAATGATTGTTGCAATAGTTTCATTTCCAAGCAACATTTCCTCCTCCCTTCCACTTGTTGCCTGGCCCTTGATCTCTTGTGACATACTTCCACAAGGGATATTTGCTTTCTTGAGTATGTTGTCTTTCTAAATTTATTTTTCCCTCAACATTTGAAGTTGTTGTTGCAGCCCCACTTCCAATCAATGTTTTAAAACTCCGACTCAGGTTCGAAACTGTCCGCGGGTCAACTTTGACTCTGACTCCAACTCGATATCGACTCGGCCAGTTTGATTTCAATGACTCAGTGGTTGTAAAAAATACATTAAATAATTTCTTTATGAAAAAACATAATCTTAAAGATTTCCATTCAACATATGATCAAAGTGAGAGTGAGAATGTCGTTTTTGCATGGATGAGGAACTTGTTGATTATTCCTCAGATACAATGGAGGCTTCCCAAATATGGGTGTAGGAGCCACTTTAGCAACCAACTGGGTTTCACCGGAGCCACCCCATGAACCGGAAGTCCAGGTTCACGATTATATTTCGGAGCTGGTTGATGTGGAGGGTTCCTTGAATGTCCTAGGGTTTACTCACCCGAGCTCGACTATGAATGTGGAATTTCTACAGCTACAGGAGGACCAAGCACACCCGATTCTGCATATTCCATCGCCATCGGAGCTACAATATTGGGAACTCGAGCAACAGGGACAGGAGACAAATGTACAGGGTGCATCGTTCGTGGCGAGTGGGGGCACGAGCGATTATGGGGCCGACACATATGGTTTTGTCAACTCAAGGCATAACGTATAAGGCTTAACAAGAGCCAACCCCCAAGGCTCGAGGCCTCCTCTCGCAGCACGCACATTAGGGTGTTTTGTTGGAATTCCTTGTCAGGAACTAGGTAATGAGGACACCAAAGCTTTGGACTCAAACGAGTATTGACCTGCGGAGAATGACCAAACCCAGTAGACAACTCATAGAGGTCAGGGGGGAAGAAAAAATCAAAATGTACCAAGGTGCAAGAGTGGGGGTGTTTTCTGGTATTTGGAGAAGGAATCAGTATGGCACAAGCAACCATCACTGAGAGCACTGTGCTTTTCAAGAGAGTTAGAGGCCGGAATTATACCCCCCACTCGGAGAAGGAATCAGTATGGCACAAGCAACAATCATTGAGAGCACTATGCTTGCCAGGAGAGTTAGATGTTGGAATTATACCCCCACTCTGTTGAAGCAATGGACAATGGAAATTTGGGGTCACTTTTTGGACCAGCTGTCGGTTATTCTTACCATGACGAGAGGTTGGTTTGCACTTATTTTTCTGCAACCAGACCAAGCCAATTGGGTCATGTCCAAATATTGGCATATCGAGATGACCTTGGTTCTCCTCAAGAGGTGGTCGACACTATTCGACCCAGAGAAAGAGAAATTGTGGGCGGTCCAATATGGGTTAGTCTCCCCAGATTGCCACTACAATTTTGGTCAGAAGAGGTCTTCAAGTGCATTGGTGACAACCTAAGCATCTATCTCGACCACGATAGATCATATATGGAAACTGGCAATTTAGCTATTGCCAAGATTTTGGTACACCTGGATACTAGAGAGGGTTTAGTTGAAAACTTGAAAGTTATCACCTACAACTCTGGGAGATAATAAGATGGCAGATCCTTGATTGTGAAGGGATCCCATTCCGGTGCAAAAGGTGTCATGAGGTGGGGCACTTGCAAAGGATTGTCCATTGATTACAAATGTGCATATCGAGCCCCTGAGAAGATTTGTTACTATTGGTACTCAAACTCAAACAGATGTTGATTCGACCCCTGAGCAGAACGTAGCAGTGGAACCCTAGAGGAGGCGGAGGGTGGCTATGGAGGATCTTCATCATGTGGGCACCCGGACTCCTGATGCTCGGGTCACTCAATCACGCTCAAAGGGACATGAAATGCTATCAGGTACTCTTCTTTCCTCTCCTCCCTCTTTTCATAATTTTATGAATTTTGGCATTGATATGTTATCTTTAGCAACTTTGAGTTTCGGTTTGAAATTCACGAGTGAATGGTCGGGTTGCATCGGCTCCCCCCACTGATCTACTTACTGCACCTACCATTACCTTGGATTCTCTCTCAATTCTTCCTGATATGGAGGATTCTTCTAGCAATAGCTCTCATAGGTACAACCTCAACTCTTAGGCCCACCCTCGACCCCTCACTTTTGGACAAGGAGAGGACCCCCCAACTAGAGCTCAGAAATTGCCCAGGGGCAGACAATCAAATATTTCTAAAGCCATCCAAAGGGCGAGTATTGAGGTGGCGACTGGTATTGTTGATTTGGGGTAGCATCAGATGTGCTCTAACCACGAAATTTGGTGGAGAGGTTGAGGCACATGAGATCTCCAATACCCATAAAGGGTTTGGGCAGATTCTAAATAGTTCAGGAGATATTAAAATAATTAATATTTTTAATGGACTCCCTAAGTCTAAAGGGAAAATAAAATATTAATGTGTATTAATAAGAAACTGTGTTAGAATGGTCCAAAAGACATGGATCAAGCCAGATCTAATCTTAGTCGTTGATTAGGAACTTAATCTCGGTCGTTGATATGTCAACAAGAAAAGTATAAGAAGAGGCTTGAGGGTCACTTGGAGAATACACCAGAGTGATTAGTCATTCTATTCTCTAGAGCAGGGTTTGCTAAGAGAGATAGAATTACTGATCGGAGTTGCAGCTGAGGGGCATTGAGTACAGAGAGATAGAGAGGGAGAGATAGTGCTAGAAGAGCAGCGAGTAGCCAAAGAGAGTGATGCAGTAGCCGCCAAGGCTCACGCAAGGTCACGCAGAGGCAGTCGAGAGCTACGCAGAACCTTAGAGAGGCCAACGTTGTTGACGCAGAAGGCCAGAAGGCTGATGCAAGGTCTCCTAAGGCTGACGAAGACCCATCCGGGGTGACGCAGGGCTAGCGTTGGCCAGAAAGGGGCTAATGCAGTCCAAAAAGGGCAGACGTTGGGGTTTTTGGGGCAGATTAGAGCTGAGGAGCTACTAGAAGGATTATCTGGGGTTTCAGCCAGGAGATTTGTCTCAAACTGAGAGGTATTACTGCCAAGGAAATTTTCTGTTGGGTAGACCAGTTTTGGCACCCAGATTGTACTATGATATTGCTTAATAAGAAAACCCTCAGATAGCTTCACCGGTTTTCCCACATTGGGTTTTTCCGGGGACATTGGTCCAAAAATAATGGTGTCATATGGTGTGATTGTTTCTGTTTCTTTTAGTTTGTTGATCTGTAATATGTTGAGCATGCACTAGTGTTTATTTTCAATATTTACATTGTAAATAACTTGTTAAGTAACGGAACAAGTAGGTAGGAATAAATCAGATAAAGTGCATGGAGGATTTCTAAGTAGACTTAGAAACTTCAACAGTATTCAGATTCCTATTGACTGGGTTCTTAGAGCACAAGGAAACCCTAATCGGGTTACCCCATGAAGTGCCTTTCTTTCAATTGCATGGGTTTGGCTAGCCCAGACAAGAAACTAGCACTCAAAAGACTATTAGGCTCGGTTAGGATTGATGTATTATTGATACAAGAGACATTGGGAGAAGGGGGCGCTATCAACACTATTTTGTCGAACATTCCCTTCGGATGGATTTTCCATACTCTAGATGTGAGAGGGAGATTCGGGGGATGCGGTTTGGGTTTCAATAACAAGACTATCAAGATCAACAATATTTGGGGTGGTGAAGGATTTTTGGGGGATGACATTACAGCCACTGAAATTGATGTACCATTCAGATTGATAAATATATATGGACCCTGTCATAATAGGGAGGGTTTTTGGAATAAGTTGATGTCTACATCTTTTATGAATAATGAAAATATCATCATAGGAGGAATCCTGAACTCCTTGGGTCATGCCGATTCATGGGGTAATAGGGCATAGACTGGCCCCGACAGAATACCTTGAACACCTGTTGGACTAAAATAACCTCATGAACATTGACTCGGCCAAGATTCTGCCGAGTTGGCGGAATAGGAGAACAGGCAAGGATGCACTAGCTAGAAGATTAAATCATTTTATTATTAAAGCACCTCTGGTGGAGAAGCTGGACAGAATTAGACAATGGGTGGGATCGAGGGGGTATATCTAGCCACTCCCAGATTTATTTGGAAATTATGAAATCCAATTGCAAGCCAAATTCCCCTTTCAAATTTAACTCGACGTGGTTTGTAGAAGAAGACTTTCACAAAATAGTTATGGAATCCTGGATTCACTGTGGATAAGACAACAACTCCACACCAAATGTGGTGGTTGCCAGTAATTTAGCCCAAATTAAACTCAGGACTGTAAGTTGGGCTAAAGATAAAAAGAAAAGGGATGAGGCTACTATTCTGAAAATTGAATCTGACATATTGGAGATGGAGGGCTCTGGTATTGCTAGTTATTCATCTATGGAAAGTAAGGAACACCTTACAAGGTTGGAAACATAAAAGATTCGCCTCTTAAGACAACAATAGGAGACATGGAGATTGAATAGCAGAGCCATATGGCTACAGGCTGGGGATGAAAATTTGAAATTCTTTCAACAATGTGCCAGGGGGCGGAAACTAAGTAATACAATTTGGACTCTAAGAGACCATACTGAAAGGGAAGCCAATATTTTTAATCAGCTTGCCGACATGGGTATTAGACATTTCTCCCAAATGTTCAGGGCGCCTAGAGAAGCTACCATTGCAAAGGTACTCCGCATAGCAAGGACATTGCCTAGATTTGTAGAGGCAGAGGATATAGAGACACTAAACGAGCTGGTTACGTTGGGGAAGATCAAAGTTGTTTTGAAGTGGTTTAAAAGAGATAAAAGCCTGGGACCAGACGGATGGCCTATGGAATTCTACATTTACCTTCTTTGAGCATATTGGTGTTGATCTCCAAATTGCAATTAGGGAATGCACTCTTTCGGGGCAGATGCACGAGGGGTTCAATTCGACTTTTATTGCTCTCATACCCAAAGTTGATAACCCTCAATCATTTGATGATTATTGTCCTATATCCTTATGTAATTGCATATACAAAATTATATAAAAAATTATTGCGATTCATATCAAGCCCACTCTATCCAAGATGATTTCCAAGGAACAATTTGCATTCCTCAATCACCGCCAGATTCATGAAGCTATTGGGACTGCACAAGAAGGGATCCACTCTATTAAGCTCAAGAATTCTAAGAGTATCATACTCAAGATTGACCTTTCAAAAAGCATATGACAGAGCTAGTTGGACTTACCTTCAGCTTATTCTGACCTGTATTGGCTTTCCTCACTCATTCATTAAATGGATTATGTGTTGTTTGACATCTGCATCATATAGCATACTCATTAATGGGGTTGCATCTGATTTTTTCCATGCTAAACGTGGTCTGAGACAGGGGTGTCCTTTAGCACCCCTATTATTCCTCCTGATCATGGAGGTTTAAGTAGACTTATATCAAAAGCTCGTGCTAAAGGGTCATTAGGTGGTGTCAAGATGACACGTGTCTCCTACCTATCGCACCTATTATTTGTAGATGATGTACTTTTTTTTTAGATGGTTCTATCCGTGATACCACTTGCTTCAAGAATATTCTATCCTTGTTTTGTAAAGCTACACGTATGGAACCCAACTACAACAAATCCACCATTATGCTGGTGTCCTGTTTACAAAATGAGCAAAGCCATGCACTTCATCATTTTCAATTCGTTAGGCAAGAAATGGAGGCAAGACTCAAGTACCTTGGCTTTAGGCTCAAACCAAACGATTATCGCATAGCGGACTAGACATTGCTTATTGCAAAAATCGAAGGGCGCATCAACATATGGTAGCAGAGATGGTTTTCCAGAGCGGACAGAGTAACCCTTATAAAATCTGTTTTGGAGACCATCCCAGTATATTGGATGGCGCTTGCCTAGATTCCAAAAGGCATCATCAACAGAATTCAACAAATTTGATGTAGATTCTTATGGAGAGGGAAAAATGAATTCAACAAATTTGATGTAGATTCTTATGGAGAGGGGAAAATGTTGGAAGGACTTTTGCTTGGGTTAAATGGGAAAGAATTGGGAAACCAAAAAATGGGGAGTATGGGGTATTAAGGATCTAAACTTATTTGCAAAGGCGCTTGCAGCGAAGATGGGGTGGCAGATTATTACATCTGATAGTTTATGGAAAGTGGTGGTTTACTATAAATATATATACACTCTATCAATAATGGATTGGATTCGTAGGCCGATCTGAGGCATTACTGGATCCTCCATCATTTGGAAGGCTATCACACACTCCATAAATGTCATTAAGCGAGGATTGGCATGGCGAGTTGGAAATGGTGAGCTAGTTCGACTAGGTATTGATGCTTGGTCGGGATGTGGCAATGCACACATTCTACCATTGGAGCTCAGACAGATACTTGCACTGAACAGTATCACACAGCTCTCACATATTGCAAAGGGTAGGAACACATCTTGGATCTCTCAGAAATGGTTAAATGCACAGGACCTCAAGATACCGTAGAGGTGGAGAATGGATTGGAACTGTTTCATTGGGGCACTTGAAGAATCTCATAATAGGATTACTGCTCGGGAGGATGAAATCATTTGGGCAGCAGCATCACACGATTGATACAACCCCCGGGATGGATACACTTCTCTCATATCAGCCCAGGAACCGGTGGAGGCGATTTGGTGGTGGCAACTGCTATGGAAGCTTAAGGCACCACACAAAGCTCGTCTATTCGTGTGGTGTATACTATCAAACAGAGCGCCCACTGACGATAACCTAATCATCGCACCTTCCATGGTCCATCTCGATGTTGTCTTTGCAAAGATCGAGCCGAAGATATTGATCATCTATTCCTACACTGTCTAGTGACAAGACAGGTGTGGCTACAGATTTATAGTTCCCTTAACATCATGCACAAATGGAATGGGACTCATCGATCAATTGCTTCGCAAACTTGGCGGAATTCTGCATCATCACAAAAAATGAGTAATCTCCCTCTGCTAATTTGTTGGGGTATTTTGCTAGTCAGGAATCGATCTATTTTTCTGGATGCTCCCATCCAATGGAAAGCTACATGTAATCAAATCGTTGCATTATATCACTTGATTCCTGAGGAACTGGCAACAAAACCCATCCATGTCATCACTCCTGAAGTTATTGATAGAACTTCCCTTGGGCATATTTTGATGGGTTGGCTCAGGACATTGGATGTGGGGGTGGAATTCTACTTCACATTACTAAATCACATTTTTTCAAACTCAAAATGGGATTGGGGAGAGGCACCAACAATTTTGTTGAACTCAACAATCTCAGACACCTCTTCATTTTTGCACTGGAACAAAACTGCAACAGGATTCAGATCTTTGGGGACTCTAATCTTGTTATAAATTGGATCAATTTTGCATCTCATTGTCATGTGCACACACTCAGGGGTTTACTGGATGAAGTCATCACTTTAAAATCACAAAGTGATTTTAAAGTATGCTCGCATATATACAGGGAAAGGAATTTGATCGTTGGCATTCTTTCCAAGGAGGTCGCACAACACCACAGGGGGCAATGGATAATTCAAGAATTTTGTGATCTGGAGTCCTATAAGTACTTCCATCGGCCATTCATTGAACTGGTTGGGGAAAATTCCAAATGATATGCCATGATCATTCGACAGCGATAAGCATTTTTTGTGTTTTTCTATTTTGAACTATATGAATAATTTATGTTATTACTTGTATATATTTATGTCTTTTTTGTATATATGGATGTTTTATATGAACATTGCGTTGGACAGAATTGCTTGTTCCATTTCCGAGATTTTGCATATTCATATGCAGATGATACAACATGTAATTTTCTTATTGCTAATGAAAATTAAGATTTTTTTTCTTGGAAAAAAAACAATATGATCAAAGTAGGCTCATGAATATATCCATTATATTAAAATGGCACCCAGTGCATTGTCCAATACATCCATCATATAGAGATCAAAACAAAAACACATAACCAAGGAGGCTCTAAATGGCCTCTACAACATAAGTAAAACATCACTAGTCACTAGTCACTATTGGCTACTGCTAAAGAAGCCAACGTCATCTGGCTCAGACTCTGAATTAGAGTTAGACAAGGAAACCCATGGCTCCTCCTCCTCGTCACGATCTCCAACTGCAACTGTAGAAGTAGTAGCACTAGAAGGCACAATAGCTGCACACTGAGATAGTTGTGAGGAAATGTGAGGGGTTTGGATAGCTTTTATAGGCTTGGGAGAGGTTAGATGAACAAGCAAAAAACCTAAAACCAAAAAATAATCAAGTTTGGAGTCCGCTTTCCCTCAAAATTCCATCGCTGACAAGGTTTGACTGGCTCAGTGGGCTTAAGTCGGGCTCGGCCAGCTTAAGTCAAGCTAGGCTAGCTTAAGTCGAACTCGGCCAATTCGGGTGATCTGTTACCGAACCAGTCGAGTCGGTGACCAGATCAACAGGTTCGGTAACAAACGGGCATATCGAGCAGTTTTTGTATCGAGCCGACCTGGGCAGGGGTCTGGCTTAGCGGAATTTTAAAACACTGCTTCCAATAGAGGGAAAACTTGCAGACCCTGATGAAATTGAAACAAGAGGGGCATCACCAATGGGGACATTCTTACCCTTCCTTTGCCCCTTCCCTACTACCCTTGATTGAGCCATGAATATTGTGAAAATATATAAAAAAAAATGCACAAACTTGTAAAAACATGGACATGCAAACTATTGTAGCAAAAATGCAAAAAAAAATAGAAGCAAAATGTACTTACCTATCGCTTGAATCACCTCCAAAATGCTCCCAAACCTTTTGCTAGTCGCTCCCACACACCCACAGCAAGAGAGACACTCAAGAATGAGTGATAAATGGGCCCAAATCGGGCTTTAAAGGCCGCGCAACACACTTTTCAGAGGGACATGTGTCCCCAAATCGGGACTCGCGTGCCCTTCAAATCCCACGTGCCAGGGCATGTTGGACTCATAAATCGGACCCGTGTCTTAGAGAATTGTGTCCGATTCGTGGGGTTTGGGACACCGGGTGGGGATACGAATCCAGTTTCTTAGACCTTCACATTCCAACTTTATGAATTTGAATCACTTTGTTTTGGAATCCTCCCAAGATCTTGATGACTGTCGCAAACTTCGTGAGTTCAGCTGTCAATCTTGCAAGCCTTTTTGAGCTTCTTGTAACATGCCATTGTTGCTCATTTTTTTTCTCACAATTGTCTTAATACTTCTGGCATTTTACAATTGTGTTCCCCTCCAAGATCCTATAACCTGCCTTTGCATTCAAAGGTTGATTAACTATGTTTCCTTGTTTAGCCTTCCTCATTGATACATTTGTGATCATAATTATTTGTTTTGGAATCCTCCCAAGATCTTGATGACTGTCGCAAACTTCGTGAGTTCAGCTGTCAATCTTGCAAGCCTTTTTGAGCTTCTTGTAACATGCCATTGTTGCTCATTTTTTTTCTCACAATTGTCTTAATACTTCTGGCATTTTACAATTGTGTTCCCCTCCAAGATCCTACAACCTGCCTTTGCATTCAAAGGTTGATTAACTATGTTTCCTTGTTTATCCTTCCTCATTGATACATTTGTGATCATAATTATTTGTTTAGTTTCACGTCACCATTAATTGATAGTGTCTCGCTACATCAAATAATGAAAAATAGTTAAACATGCTCTCCAAAACTCAAAAAAAAATAACAGTGCAACCTATCCTATCTCTTGAAAGTTTTCTTTTCTGCATGGTATTCAATGAACCATTAGCGCCTCACATGATGAAGTCCTTGTATTTTAACATGCTATCAAAAACTCAAAATTTTCAGATTTATAAAAAACGATGGATTTCATCTTTTATATGGTATTCAATGAACCATAGTAGCAAGATTTGGATATGAATACAATTTTAATATGATTCAGTACAGAGAAAATCCATGATGAAAAAAATCCATTATGGCTCTAATATGGAAGTATACATCTCATGGATACAAATATATGCATTTTGTTCCAAATTTTAGAAGAATTACAGCCTTGGGATCGTCCAATAAATCATAAAAGATCATTCATTCCTTGAAATTTTGGCAATGTAATTTATAGTTATAAATCTTTAAGGTTTTTTAATATTTATGGGGTTTTCGGGCTGTGTTTTTTTGGGGTCATGGGTCAAGGGGTCTAAAACAAATGAGGTGTATTATCAAAGACAATCAAAAGTAAAATGACCATACCATATCTGTACTATAAGAATAATTAACAACTTAAGGAATTGCCAAATTACCAAATTTACAATGTACATACAGTGAGAGCCAATAAGGCCAATCTTGCTCATATGCAATGAACCACTATCACCTAGTCCAATGAAGGCTTTGTGTAATTCCAGCTATAAAAAACTAAAACGCATTCCTGTAATTATTGGAATAATATTTATCAAATAGGCTTATCCTGTGTGGTTGAGAGCAATGATTGTTATCCTCCCCACCTAGGTTCAATTCCGGCAAGTGACATGATAAGCTCATATTGAGTATATTGTTGTAATGGCTTTGAGCCTTATTTTTGAATGGCCTTGAGCCCTAAATAATCTTACCCTTGCCTACTGGCTGGGTGGTTGTGTTCTTTTTCCATGGAAAAAAATTATTGGAGTAATATTTGACTTGTGCATATGTGAAAGGACTGCAAAACTTGATGAATAAAAAAGCCTTAATCTAAAAGTAGTAAGTAAATCCATGGTTCCTTCCACATTTAAAATCCTCACAAACAACAAGTCTAGGCAGTGAATCTTAATTATAAACAGATAATGGCCTTAATAACTGAATTAGTATATAACTGATATCAAAACCTTAAATGAAAGATATCATAAAAATCTCTTAATTGATCAATAAGTACTAATTTACCTCTAAAATTAAAACTTTTGGCATTATGTTATACTGGAGGTAAAATTCATATGAACAAGTCTCCAAAACAGTTTAAATTTACAAATGACTCAAACGTATAAGAGACATTATTCACTATGAAAAGACATGCTCCATCAAAGTTGAAATATGGCTTAGAAATGTTACTGTCAACATAAGTTTGCCAGGTCAGTGAAAACAGTGTGCTGTTAATGCCTCCAGCAACATGTTTGGGCCTTATAGGTCACTTGTTCTTGTGCTTCCGCTTATGTTTGTGGTTGGGGGGAGCAGGTGCAAGTCCTAGGCAGCTTTAGAAAAGTAGATACTCCTACTCTTGGCTGCTTAGTTGAAATAATAGATATGAATGTTGCAAGTGGACTACAGAGATTGAAATACAGTGTACTCCCAGATTGGGAAAGGTCAGACTTGCCGCATCAGGATAAAAATGAAGGTAGTCAAAAAAATGTTATTGCTACCAAAAATGATGCCATGAGTTTCCTCACACATCTACACTTCTCACTATTTCTTGCATGTTCAACCACACATTGAAATCATGAAGCTAGTTTTCCATAAGGGTAATACTATCTACATAATCAAGGAAACGTAATCTACAAGAAATTTTGACAAAATCAAGACAAATAGTGATAAAATTTCTTACTTGGATAAAAAGATGGTAGCCATCCGTTTGTGCAGGATCACCTGGATTTGGCTGATCTAAAAGATCTTGAATACCTACAAGTATTTGCTTCACAGTAATGGCTGGGCGCCATCCCTGTCCAAAAAGCAACAGGATCATTAGAATTTACAACCAATTACAGTACATTAGAAGCTAAGTTCCACCCTCAAATTTTTGTTGTAAACTAATTAAAAGAAAACCCAAAGGAATAATCAGAATACTCACAGAATCCTCATTAAGGATAGACAGACAAACAGTTCCTGATGGATAAACATTAGGATGGAAAAACCCTTGAGGGAACTTGCATTTTGGAGGTTTACTTGGGTAATCCTCACTGAAATGAATTGTTAGAGGAAAGTAACCACCCTCCCAATCCGTCTGTACAAAAAAATGGAAACAATGTTAACGCACTACTGTTCAATTACAACTACAATAAAAAATACAATAATTCACTAAAAAAAGAAAGGATATACAACAAATCATATATGTCCTTGCCAAAAAGTACAAAAATACATCATGGAATATAATAAGCATATAACATTAACAAATAAGCATACAACATTAACAAAGGCTATTTGAGTTGAGCTTTAATGTTAAATGCATGCATATGAAGAACTTGAATTCACAATTCTTCAGTGATAGCTAAACCCTGGCTCACAAGCCGATATCCAAAATATTTGCAATATAATAAAGAAATACATTGACGAATAATAAGATATTGAATAATGTATGAGAAAATGGTATGATATGATATTACAAATGAGAACCATATATATAGATACACAGTAGGACCCTTTCATTAAGTGTCATGCCTTTTAGTTGGGAGTCGGGACATATTTTTTCATGTCCCTGTGTTGAATATAGTATGAAAAAATGATATGATATGATTTTACAAATGAGAACTATATATATAGCTACACGAGTGCCTTTTCATTAAGTGCCATGCCTTTTAGTTGGGACACATCTTTTCATATGTCCCTTCCTTAATTATAAATTGTTACATAATTACAAGTTATTATTTATATTGTTTATATATTTATGTTCATAAGTTCATAACATTACCTTCTCCTTAGAAATGCTTTGTCCTCCAAGCATATTGATGAAAAGATTTGACGTATTTTAATTTCTCTTGTAATATCTTCACCTGATTATTTGTTTTTGACATTGTCATGTTTGATGATACGAGACGAAATGAACTTCTAAAGTTCTAAGTGCTAAGCAAAATTGTCGAATTGTAACATGATCTAACCATCCTAATTCAATTCTTTGCAAAAACGTTGTGCTAATAGGGTTTCATCATGAGTTGATCATACCGGCATCAATATTCTTCGAAAGGCAGGTTAATGGTTTCCCTTCTAAGTGATGTTGATACATTGACTGGTTAATGTACCTGTGCTTGTGATTAGGATGTCAATAAGGTATATTTTGTTAAACTCACTCATGAAAATAGAAGACAGATTAGGATAAATGTGAGATGCATTTAATTAACAGAATGCACATATTAATACATGTCACTGACCCATGGTTTTCATCTTCCAAGATGTCTCTTGTACTTCTATGGTTGTTGGAATTCCCCCCTTTAATCCGAATGGGTGTATATGAGTCCAAGAAGAGAGCTGAAATACAAGAGATGATAACAGCCAATAGCTGGATGTGCTCTCTGAAATGATGGTTTAAGGAAGACCACAAACCAAATGAAGTAGCAGAAGATGAAATCTTCTATTGGCGGTAATTTAAGGTTGTCCACCAACCCTGGAACCTAACTCGAAGCAATTCCTAGAACAATTTTGAAATTGGCTAGAAGCTGAAGTCTTTTGCAAAGTGGAAGTGCTCCCTAGTGATGGTTTAAAGATGACCACAAACTGACGAAATGCGTAGTGGAAGCCGAAGTCTTCTACAGGTGATGGTTTAAGGCAGGCCACCAACCAAATCATGTGCAACACACCCCCTACCATCCCTAGTCCTTACTAGGGATAGAAGGAGGCAGTTACTTTGATGACCCAACCTCCACCGTCTAGTTATGGAAATGGGGCCTAAATTTTTCACTACTTTTCAGCTACCTCAAAACAAAAAATGGATAACATCGTTGAGTCCGTCTTGTCGAGACCTTTCCAACAATATAAAATTTGCTCTAATCCGACTCCCAGATCAAAAGATATGGCCATTTAAAAACTGGCCTATTAGAGAGTGCCACGAAGCTTTGGCTTGCCACATGGCACCTACATGGCCCCCATGTAGTGCCCACATGGTCATCCATGCCATAGCCCACCTAGCAACTTCCAACCCATTCATGTTTAGTGACATATCATCCCCTTTCCATGGTTCACAGGGCCCAACATAAAATATATATGTAATATATATGACGTACGTGGATGCGGACCCCTCTATGGCCACATCACTCGAGGAATAAAACCACTGGTATCCTTTGTAAACCCTCTTGAAACTTCAAGGGTAAAACTTTTGGGGTTACGTGGATCCCACATGAACCACCCCTCAAACACATCTCAACACCATTTGTTACGGTCGTACGCTCAGCTCCACCACCGCCACATTGTCCCTAGCCTTTCCTACCATGCCCTCCATTCACATCCACCAAGGTGATGTGGAATTTCATCTAGCCATATGCCACTCAACTCTATTTCAACTAATCGCATGGGGTAGCTCCCTTACAATTGTGCATGTGGTCTCCACCACAACCACCTCACATCGAGAATAAAACACCGATGGGATTGCACCTATCACCACAAGAAATCGTCGGGGTCAAGGCGTTAGGGTGACATCAACAGCGTTTGCCACCGGGGTGAGGTCACACCTTCCACGTGGCTCCACTCAGAGAGTACCACATGTCACCCATTTACGAGCCACATGGCCCCACAAAAACCCCAAATCCAGCTAACACGTGTCCCACCTCCTAGGTCATAACATCATCCTGATTAAAATATTAATTAGCCTAATTAGCCCCCAAAATATTAAAATAATGAGCAAGAAACAAGTCTTGGTCACAAGCCAACCAAGTAGCTTTCACAAATTATAAATTATCCATCCATATGCTGGTTGAGTTAATGTCATCATCCTCATGTAGGGTAGTTATAGGGCCACATTGAGTCCTCTAGGTGCCAAGATGAGGGAGAGGGCTCCATAAATCACCAATTAGGGGATGGCCCTTAATTCTCCATGCAAGTCATCATGTGGGACCCCAAAGTGGGTTTGGGGCATAAATGTTGGCCTCATGGGTCTCCTAATGATAGAATAGCCTGTATAATGCTCCAAACGAAGGCTCTGATGATGGTGCTTGCCCTCCCATGTCTCAAGGGTGAGACAAACCTCCTTTGGGCCTCGGTTTAGCTGCCACTCCATAATGGTATGTCAGTTGGGCACACTAGTCCAAGTGCATCATCTCGCGAATGACATGGCGCAATAAACAAACTGCTAAAGGTGTTGAGGTTGCAGATGGTGTGAAACGATGCTCTACACATTTTGGGAGTCCCATGGCTCTCAACGCATCCCCTGCGGTATTAATATGATCCTCTGGAAGACATGGGCCCCAATTAAGTTGCCCATCCCATGATGAAACCACTTGCGATTTACATATAATGTCCAATGCACCTCCTCACCTTCAGGTACAATAATTTATTAGTGCATCTAAGTGAAACAAGCTTCTTTATCAAGGGCACAGTGAGACTTCATATGGCATTTCCCTTCCAAACTTGGGGGTTTGAGCTCGACGCAGTGTTACCTCCCTAAGTAGGAGTACTTAATAAACGACCCTATTTGGTGTTCCTAGCCCCTAAGGTACATCCTTCAATTGATAGGGGTATGTGAATAATGATGAGATGGATGGGGACAGAGGGGTCTCAAGGCCATATGCCATGGGTACAAGGGTGGCAATGATGAGGGATGTCCACATATGGGCATACAAATGAAGGAGGGAGAAATTCTAGATAAATGAGTTACACTGGCCTTTGTTTTTCCAACCTTTTTCAATTTCCTTTTAACTTTTCTTGATTTTTTCTTTGTGTCACTGCTTAGGGCTCCAAGAAATGAGAGCATGTTGTGTATGATGTAAGAAGTTATTACCCCCTTAAGGTGGGGGAGTTCATCGCCCACCATAGGTTGGTACGTGCATGGGTTCCTCAACGATGTGGGGGCACTCATGGACCCTAGGAACCAGGGTGTTGGCCATAATGATAAGAGATAGAGCTCATGTTCCACTTTTTCCCACACGTTATTTAAATGTCCCAACCATCTTTTGCATTTTATAATATTCTTTTGTTTTGATTTTTTTGCTTGTGGTCATGATATGCTTTTAACTTTCTTTTAGCTGCATCAACCTCTGAGGCAGCCATTTCCATGCCCGACCCAGTGGTCATGTGGACCTAGAGAGGGAAGGTGATGAAATAGCGCTTGTAATGTGCGGAGGGAAGTGAAAAATGTGAAACGTGAAAATGGGACCGACTACCCAAATCAGGGTTTCCCAAGTAGTGCCCTTCCTAAAACCATAGGCCAATAGGGAAGATCCCACAGGACTGGGGTTGAGGATTAACCCCCCATTTAAGGTGAGGAAACAAGACCACGGTCAAAACCCTTCCTTCTTCCAGGTCACCCAATAATCCATGCCCAAAATCCCCAATGAAAAACAAGCATAAGCACTCAATTGCACAACGAAAAACATACCTTCTGGGTTGGATTGCCCACCTTCGAACATATGCTCTTGATAAATGGGTGACGGGACATATGACTGACTCAAGGAGTAGAGATCAAATATTACAATACATGGGCTATGTTGTATCTCCGAAGATAATTCTAGGTTAGGAATTAGGTCAGAGCATCTAAAATATTTTGTTGGTTTTTAAAATGTTTGGATGACCAATGTTCTAAACTAATCAAACAAGTGTTGATTCTTAATTAATCAAGATATAATAAAAGGATTGGTTCTCCACCTCTTGACAAAAATTTGGTTTAAAAGAGAGGTGTAAGGCAGAAATCAAAGACTCAATGGCATATCAAAAATCAGACAGATTATTTAATTAACCATATGGAAAAGATGCTTGTAACCAATGTTTACAGCACAACAAAAATATATTTAAATCGATGAAGAAGTGACAATATAAAGATGTAGAGGAGTTATTTCAGACAAACAATCCAATAAACTAATCTTTGTAATATATTATAACTTCATAGGGGATTTCAGGCAATAATTTCAATTGAAGGGAACAAAAAAATTAATGGCTTTATTAATCTCTACCCAGATATTCTCCTTTGCTTGTGCAATTGTTTGTGCCCTAGCATATTCATTTTCTAGAAATTCAATACATTGAGTTAATCTTTAAGTTTTTTGAAGCTCTGACAAATACACATTATCAATTTTTAATTTTTGTTCTTGGAGATTATTAAGTTGAGCTTTCAGTTTTTCAATATCTTGTCCTCTGATAGATAAATCTTTCATAGCTCTGATTAATTCAGTTGGCGTATCTATAGATTGTCTCTCCACTGTTGTAGTAGTTGTTGAAGTAGAAGCCCATGTTGTTGATGTACCTGTGATTGGAACTGTTGTTAGAGGAATAACTGCTATTTGAGCTTATTGTTGTTTTTTCTCTTTTAGCATTTTTTCTATTTCAGTCTCCATTTCCTTAATCTGTCCATTTTGTTCAATGATGATTTTGAACATATCTTCTTTTTCCTTTTCTTGTTGACTAACTTCCTTTGTTTGTGGATCTTCAGTAGATGGAAGTTTGAGTTGCTTTTTTAATGCTGCAATATCAGCATTTTTTCTTTTAGTTATCTCCTCAGCGACTTTTACATTACTGGGATCATATCCTAGTTTAATCACCAAATCCTCCAAAGACTTTATCTTGGTGTCTTGTCCCAAAGAAGATATTTTTTCTAATTTTAATTGAGACGATATTGTTAACAGAACCCTGGAGTCTGGATGTTGAAATTGTTGAATTTGTCAGAGTAGAATACAACATTTCAAAATCCATTTGGTCAATAAGATGGATTTGATCAATGTGAAAAGAAAAAATGGAATTTTTGTAGTCATCTATAGTCTTAGGAAAAGGAGCTTCGGCTTCAAGGAAAGCTATTTGCATTTTTCCTTTCTCAGTATCAAAAGCAAAGAGAACTGAGAATAGGTTGTAGCTTTCAAGATTTTATTCTTCTTTCTTATTTCCTTATATCTTGCAAATATACTTGGTTCA
Source organism: Pinus taeda (assembly GCA_000404065.3). NCBI lineage: Eukaryota > Viridiplantae > Streptophyta > Pinopsida > Pinales > Pinaceae > Pinus > Pinus taeda. Next base: position 252,722 of record APFE030564232.1, on the reverse strand, counting down.
GCTTGATCATGGGCTAATTCTCCTGATTGAGATGTTTCCAATGGCTCTTGAGAAGTTGAAGATGTTGGTGACCCTATAAAGATTTCTTCATTTCGAGGGAAGGCAGTAGCATAAGGGCTTGTTAAGACTATTGTATTGTGTATTTTCTTCCTGCAAAGACTCTTCTGCTAGATTAATTTTCTACCTCTTTTTGTATATTTGCAATCCTTTCCCTTGAATTTTTGAGTCTAGAGGGGAAACACTTTCCCTTGGTGTTTTATCATGCTTTTCTTGTGGCACTGGAGTCTGTGATGTTGTAGAAGAAAGTACATGTTCCTCTACTTCTTGCAATGTATTTTCTTGACATTCATCTTGATTCATATATTGCTCAATTTCAGGTCTAGGAGTGTGAGTATAAGGAGTAGTTTTCTGCTCTACTCTCAACTTTGAAACAATTCCTGAAGGATCATACGACCAAGTAAAATTGAGTTTTAATTTCATTTGTTTAAGGACGAGATATGATTCCTTTGTTGTTGTCCTGACATTACAAATGAAAGGTCCAACCCGTGTTTTGGTCTTAAATTGATATTTCTTTTTAGCTGACACAAAGTGTAGCTCATCCACATTTATCATTTGCCTAATATACTATAATGCAAAAATCCTTATGAGAACAAACTTAGGCAATTTAAATGGAGGCAATTCACTTAAATACACTTTGATCTCGGTGTAGTTTTGATACAGCTACTAGTCACCTGTCTTTGTCTGTTCACTGAGATGTAGAGTTCTCTTAATCTCAGGTCCAATTCTAGGTTCAGCAACATTGTTAAGTAGGCAAGAAACTCTGTATAGAAACACTGAATGTGGATTTATTGGTATTCTTCCTTACCAAGGAAGTCCAATGAATCACATACTAAGAATTTCCTTGTTCATCTAGTTTCTGCAATGGAAATTGAAATTTATCTGCTTGATGAAATAAGAACAAGTAAATTAAGACTGAAGCATGCTTGAAAACTCCTTCTGTAGAAAATTTAAGAAATTGTTCATGGATGACCTCTACCAAGAATTCACTATAATAACTGAAGGCTTTTTTCCTGCTGAAAACACTGATAGAAAACCTATGATTGCTTCATCAACCCATTGATCAGTTTGATAGCCCAACAAACAAGAAACTATAAAAATAATTTGTTTTGTCATTTCTAGAAACATTGAGGATGGGTAAGGTGGGTTTGTTTTTGGCAATTGGACATTTTCTGGCAGAAATGTCTCAAAAATTTTGGCTCTGTGGGGAAAAGTCAGGTTTTTGTAGAGTTCCATGAGGAAGTCTACAGAAAAGGGGTGCAGAGAGGCTGAATTTTGGATTTGGAACATTTAACATATGGATTTACGGGTAATTATGAAAAGGATGTCATTGTTCTGGGCAATAATAGCTCTTTGACTGGGTATGTACCTGAGAGGGCACCATGAGACAAATTCTAGGAAATGATGGGTTTGTGGAAAAACGAATTGAGGTAGGAAGGAGTCCCACAAACTCAATTCGTCACTAAGATCAACAATTTTTTGTTTTAACCAATTGTGGAGTTCGTAAAGATCAAACTCACAATTGGTTTCAGAGATTTTATAATGTTGATCTACTAAGGGTTGGTGATCTAGGTCAATTACAGGGGGAAGCATAGGGTTTTCCACTACGGCTTTAGATTTACCCTTTGAATACATTTTGAAAAGAAATGAAACAGAAGATTGTAATTAACCAGGAGTTGGTTGGTTTAAAAACTGTTTGGCATGATTCATGGTTGCAGTAACAGGCTCAGTCACTCAGCATCAAAGAATAATAGAGAAAAGGACAGTTGAACGGGGTTTTCTTTTATTTTATGGGCGAGAGCATTTACCATTGAAAAATGTTCGTTAATCGAGTGGGTTCATAAATTTCAGCAACGATTATATTCTTGGAACGGATAATTAACGGTAATATAATAGTTGGAATAGGAACGTGACACTTGTGGCAAAGGAGGATTGGATTGGCGGGAGAGGGTTTAATAGTTATTATTTAGGCGAGAATGAGGGAAGTCGGATTTCGGAGGGGGTGAGCAGTAAATGGTTTAGGCAGAGGGGGTCCAAAATCGATGAGTGAGTGACACCTACACAAAGCGGGATGGGGAGAATCCGCTTTTCGGATCACCCCCCCCCCCCCCCCCTTTGATTAACTGTCGGAGGGGAAAAGGGGCAAAGGGGATCCAAAGTCGCTAAGGGCCATCGATCTTGGCAAAATAGATCGTGGCACTTTATTGTAGCACAATTCATATCACATACAACAAACAAGTCATATCAACCAAATCTTTATTAACAATTAACTAATCGCGATTAAATTTGCGATTAAAACTAATTAAATTAAATTTATTTAATTTCTAATGCAACATTTTAACTATAGTTCACACATTTTGATTTTTATAAGGGCTTTCATCACTTTTTTTTTCTTTTTTTCTTTTGAATATATATCTATTTTTTCTTTAAATACCCTTTTCATGTTTTTCTTTTCTTTATTATATATATATATATATTTCTTTTTTCTTTTTTCTTTTTTCTTTTTCTTTATTTTTCTTTTTCTTTTATTTTTTCATTTTTTGACAATAAAAGTAAAATGTAGAATAATGTTACAACAGGCTATATCGGTGGTTATTAGGGGTGTTGATCTAAAGATGATCTGAGGTTGTTATTGATGTCAACCCAAGAAGCACCAAGGATGACCCTGAACTTCCATGGCACATTGGGCATCATCATTCATGGTTTCTCATCTCATAATCATTATAGGAATACTCTACTCAAAAATATTTGTCTATCAGTATATAGCTCTCCTCGTAATTCCTCACGGTTTGTAAGTTATTCAAGATTGAAGTTAGTAACTCCAATTAGTGGGCTAAAACCCCATGGGGTTGTGGCATGGCATTTATCATTGATTTTGGTCATTGAATAGTCAATAATTAATCATTTTTTAAGCTCCTAAAATCCCTCCAACATTCTCTATAGAAGCCCCTCTCAACTCTATAAAAAGAAATCTCATATATCCTCCAAAAGTAGTGATCGTGGAATTTTTACTATAACTTTATTTCTGCAAAGTCTTAGATTCTGAAATTAAAACCCATTTGAGCCGAAATCCTGATGAATGTCGTGACAAAATTTCAGATCTTGGTTCACTATATTTTCGGAGATATGATCTGTGGAAGTTAGGGTTTTTATAGTCTCCCGAATTTCATCTCAAAGAGGTGACCTTGGGAAAATCGTCATAACTATCTCTTTGTGAAACGGATTGGAATGATGTAAAAAGTGGCGCATAGTGCACGGACTATAGTTTTTTGTGTATCAATTTCAGAGCCAAAGGAGGAAACAGTGACATGTGGCACGCCATACAAGTTCGATCTACTAAACTAGTCCATAATTAGGTCATTGTGAGAGATTGGGCATAACATTGCCTTGAAGAATCCAAATCGAGTCAGACCTGTGGCATTGGAAAGAAGACTTAGAGGGCTACTACAGGACCGAAGATCACATATTGGGAATCTGAAATCACAAAGATACATCAGATTCAATATCGTGCTCCTAGAAGGCAAGAAAAAACTAGATCAAGAGTTGTCAAGGGCTGCAAAGGACCAAACTTTCTAGCGCAACAAAGAGCAAGGTGTGGCAAAATGATGCAGCAGAGGTAAGCTCCAGGTAAGTATCTTCTGTATATGCATGTTCATCTCAGAACCGCATTAGGTTCTTTGTATTCTAACTTGTTGTTTTTGTTTAGCACTGACATATGCTCTGTAGGATGAGGTGAGTTTTGATATTATCATGTCATGGGTATTTCCTTGAAGACTTTTTGCAGTTATTATATATACATCAAGAGAAGACTCAATGCATAATCTAATGCTCTAAAGAGTGAGAAAGGGTAGCATGACAAGAGCAGCAATCAAGGTGCAAAACAGCAGCAAGAATTTCACCACATGAAGTCTTCAATTGGGCAACACTATATACAGTCATAGTAAAAGTATCATTGTACAGAGTCATTGTAAAAGCATCATTGTAAAAGTTGTACAAGTGTCTATCTGCCAAGAGTTGAAGAGGCAGTGTCGGGAGGTCTAGGATCATCATTAGGTGGTTGTGTCATAGTTCGGGTTATGGTCTAGTGTGCCTTCTTCTTCTACATCATTCTATATCATTGTAAAGTGGACCATTTTCCCTGGTACAAGAGTCCATTCTTTTTTTATTCTTCTACATGGTGGTAGGGTGGTACTAGGGTGAATTGTAGTTCATTGGGTGTTGGGTCATCCGTTCAGTTGACTCCTAAAGAATCTCGGGCATTGGAGCATCCATCTAGTGGGAGTTGGAAAAGAATGCTTTTCTAGATTCTAGGAAGTTGGAGCTTTCTTTTCAATTGGAGTTGAATATTAAATAATTATTAGAAAAGCGTTCAGGTGGTTTTTGTCCCAGAGGGGGTTTCCACCTTAAAAATTATGTGCATTTGTGTTCCTTTTGTTTACTACTATCACTGTACAAATACTCACAATAATTGAAGATTAACTAATGCTCTGAAAGATTAATAATAATACTAATTGAAAGAAATACTGATTCACCCCCTGAGTATTTCCAACAATTCGTATCAGAGCTTGGTTCCTTCAATTGTAGTTTAACAATTCAAAGGAGATCATGGAGAATACCAAGAATGGTGTACCTCTGTTCAATGTCCAATAATTATGCACTCTGTTAAGGAAGAATGGAGGTTACGAAGTATGGGACACTGTTCAAAATGGCTTTACACCAATCGTGGATGAACAAGGTAAGAAGAATTTCGTAAATGATGCAAAAGCAAAGAATATTATTATCAGTGGACTTATTGAATCTTCTTATCATAAGGTGTTGGGTTGTAAAACTGCCAAAAATGTATGGGACAAGATTGAGAATATATATGCAGGTGACTCAAATGTCAAAGAAGCAAAGCTTCAAATTTACAGAGAAAAATTTGAGCAACTCAGAATGAAAGAAGATGACAACATTGCTGCCTGCTTCCAACACGTTGATGAAATAACCAACACTCTAGAAGGATTGGGAGAGCCTGTTGACAAGAAGACTATTTTACGAAAAAATTCCTAGAATACAGTGCAAATTTGGCCAAACTCAACAAAGAGGAATTACATGGAGTTCTCATAGCATATGAAATGAGACTTGATGAAGAAGAGGGTACTTCGCATATAGAAATTGTGTTCGCTACATCTAAGAAAACCAATAAGGACAAACAACCTTCAAAGGCAAAGACCCGCACCTGCAAGTGTGAAGAAAATGAAGATGATGAAAAAGGTTTCTCAGATGGAGAATATGCTTACTTTACGAGAAAACTAAAAATTGGTAAGGGAAAATTCAAAAGTAAACTTCCATTGATATGTTTCGATTGTGGTGAGGTTGGGCATTTCGCAGCAAAATGTCCGAACAAAAGTGATGGAAACTCAAAAGGAAAGAAAGGCTTTAAGAAATTCAACAAGCAAGGCAAGAAGAAAGGATTCAAAAGGAACTTTCTCTCTAAAGAAGATAACTCATCATCCGATGAAGACAGTGACAGTGAAGAAGAAGCCAATGAGAGAGTAATGTTTATGGCCAAGTACAATAAACAAGAGGTATCAAACAACGAAGAAGAAGAGTTGACCATAGAAGAATTTTCTAAGGAGGCAATCAAGTTTATAAAAGAATTCAAGGCTGAGAAGATTTGTTCCAATACTCTTGAAGAACAAGTTCAAGGTCTCAAACTTGAAGTTGAAGAACACAAATGTATTGAAGAGTCACTTCAAAAGAAATTGGAAGAAAGCCACTGAGAAAGGGAAGCATTAGAAGCCAAAGTAGTCATGTTGCGTAAGGAAGGGAAGAACGGAAAAATTGTCCAAAACTATGCCAACAGCTCAAGGGCGTTGGAAGAACTCATCAACAATCAACAATCTTACAACGACAGAACTGGCCTTGGTTACAAAGAAGAAGAAGCAGGACCTTCTACAACAAAATACAATGAACCTATGAGATCTGACAGGGATGTAGACTTCATTGGACAAGATTCGCAAGAACAACCTTGGAAGAAAATTCCCCGATGAAGATATCCATCCAAGTACCAACATATTTTTCATGGCTATTGTTATTCATGTGGAAAATTTGGTCATAAAGCTGTAGAATGTCGCACGTACCCTAGGAACCAATACAATTCCAGGAGATCTATCAAATATGAACATCCCAGGGCTCAACGAAACATCAATAGATTTGAACATTTAAGAAATAATATTGATTGTTACAAATGTCGAAACTTTGGACACATAGCTAGAGACTGCAGACTTTAAAATCCTCCTGAAGAATCCTCGAAGCCACAGAACAAACAAACACGGAAGAAGAAAAAGACTAATAATTGTGCTCTCGCTCTCAAGGCTCAAAACAACAAAGATGTGTGAGATGTTGATAGCGGTTGCTCAACAATATGACTAGAGATAGAAAGAAATTTGTATCTCTGAAAGAGAAGAAGGATGGAACTGTGTCCTTTGGAAATGATGGATCTTCAAATGTTATAGGATCAGCTACCGTTAGTCTCAGAAGCAAAGATGCTCTAGCCAATAATGTTCTATTGGTTGAAAACATGAATCACAATCTGCTCAGTGTTGGACAAATGTGTGATCAAGGACACAATGCTATTCAACTCCACAAAATGTGGAATCAGGAAAGGCAGGTACGGTAAAATTGTGGCAACTTGCAAGTCGAGCTCCAAACGACATATATGTTCTGGATGAAGCAACTAAAGCATGTTTACTAGCTAAAGAAGATGAAAGTTGGTTATGGCACAAACGAATGGGTCACATAAACTTTGACAATCTTGTCAGGATAAGCAAAAAGGAAGCAGTACGAGAAATGCCGAAAAACTCAAAACCTTCCAACACACTATAGCCTGTCGGCACGGCAAGCAGAGAAAATTCGGATTTAAAACAAAAGAACACTTTGCATCACATCCATTGGAATTGATACACACTGATCGATGTGGTCTTATGAGAACAAAAGGCTTAGATGGAGAATTATATTTCATGTTAATGATAGATGACTATACTAGGATGACAGCCGTCAGTTTCCTAAGAAAAAATCTGAAGCATTTGAGTGCTTTAAGATCTACAAGGAGTTGGTCGAAAATGAAACTGATTTGAAAATAAAGTGTCGAAGATCAAATAATGGCAGAGAATTTACTTCCAAATTATTTCAGCAATACTGTGACGAAAATGGAATAAAAAGACAATTTTCAACAGCACGAACACCTCACCAAAATGGAGTTGTTGAAAGAAAGAATAGAACCATACAGGAAATGGGTAGAACAATGACGAAGGACTCAAAATTGGATGAAAAATTATGGGTTCAAGCAATTGATACAGCAATCTTCATTATCAACAGAAGTCTTCTCAGAAATAATTGCAACAAGATCCCATATGAATTATGGAAATGAAAATTGGCTAATGTAAAATATTTTGGAATCTTCGGAAGCAAATGTTATATCAAAAGAGAAGATCAAAAGTTGGGTAAGTTTGAATCACGTGTTGACAAAGGTATCTTTGTTGGTTACTCACGCAAAAGAAAGGCCTATAAATGCTATAATCTAAGACAAAAACAGATAGTGGAGAGCATAAATATTACATTTGGCGAAGATAGTGTTCTAACGAATAATGATGAGAATCTAGAATCTTTGAAACTCGAGACAGAGGCTAAAAAGGTACAGAGAAAATTCTAGAACAAGAAGTAACTGTCAACCTGGAAGAAGTAAATAATGATCAACAAGACATACAGGAACAACAACAAGAAACTCCTCCAAAGAGAACAAAAGAATGGATTCAAAAGAACCATCCATCAAATCAAATCATTGGTGACATAAATGAAGGAATTGGAACAAGAAAAGGTTGACAACTTCATTCATCACAACAAGCTCACATTGCTTTTCTAGCAACCTTTGAGCCTAGTAGTTTTGAGGAAGCCGGCCAGATTGAACATTGGGTAGCAGCTATGAATGAAGAATTGGATCAAATCAAGAAGAATAACACCTGGGAATTAGTTCCACGACCAAAAGACAAAAATGTCATTGGGACTAAATGGGTGTTCAGGAACAAATTGAATGAAGATGGACAGGTTACCAGAAACAAAGCAAGATTGGTTTGCAAAGGCTATGCACAAGTGGAAGGAATTGATTTCGACGAAACATTTGCACTAGTTGCCAAAATGGAAGCCATCTGGATGTTTCTCGCCTATGCATGTTCAAGAAAAATAAAAGTCTACCAAATGGATATTAAGTCAGCATTTTTGAATGGCGAATTACAAGAAGAAGTTTACATCGAACAACCTGAAGGTTTTCTACTATCAGAAAAAGAAGACTATGTTTGCAGGTTAAAGAAGGCTTTGTATGGTCTCAAGCAGGCTCCCAGAGCATGGTATGCTCATCTTCATGGATATCTACATCAACAGGGGTTCAAGAAACATACTGTTGATAGCAATCTTTAAGTACAAATAGATAAAGATAATTTAACAATCGTTGAAATATATGTGGATGATATAATCATTAGTAGAAATGATGATCGACTAAGTAAGAACTTTGCTACAATGATTGAAAGTGAGTTCGAGATATCTTTACTTGGTGAGTTGACATACTTCTTAAGGCTTCAAATATCTCAGCAAGAGAAAGGAAGATTTATATGTCAAGCCAAGTACATTAAGGAAATGCTCAAGAAATTCAAAAATGGAAGATTGCTAACCCGTTCTTACTCCGATGGTAACAGGTTGCAAATTGAGAATAGACGACTCATCTAAGGATGTGGATCAGAGGTTGTACAGATCTATGATTGGTAGTCTTCTATATGTAACAGCCTCCCAACCAGATGTTATATAAGCAGTTGGACAAGTAGAAAGATTCCAAGCAGCGCCAAAAGAATCACATATTATTGCCGTCAAAATAATTCTTCGATATCTAAAGGGCACAACAGACTATGGCTTGTGGTATCCCAAGGGCAACAATCTCATTATTCCAGCCTTTACAGATGCAGATTGAGCAGGAAGCGTTGATGATCGTAAGAGTACTAGTGGAGCAGCATTCTATCTAAGTGGTTGTCTCGTATCATGGTTAAGCAAAAAGCAAACCTCAATCTCGTTATCTACAGCAAAAGCAGAATACATTGCAGCAGCAGCTTGTTGTACTCAAGTCCTTTGGATGAAACAAACTTTGCAAGATCTTCAAGTACAATTCAGTGAGCCTATTCCCATCTTCTATGATAACACCAGTGCCATCAACATCTCCAAGAATCCTATCATGCATTCAAAAACAAAACACATTCTGATCAAATATCATTTTGTTAGAGAACAAGTCACTACAAAGAATACCAAACTTGAATATGTCGGTACAAAAGAACAAATCGTTGATATCTTCACTAAACCTTTACCTCTTGAAGCATTTGAATATCTTTGCCAAAAGCTTGGGATTCTCCCAAGTTCTCATTAGATTTTCCTTATTCATAAAATAAAGAGGGAGTGGAAGTGTGTACAAGTCCGCAGGATGGTTGTGTGTCAGGCGGAGTTACCCTTTGCCATTGATGTCAAAGGGGGAGAGAAGGCAGTAGAAAGAGGTGCCCTGATCACAGGGGGAGTAGTTGTGTTTCCATCAATGCCAAAGGGGGAGATTGTTGATCTAAAGATGATCTGAGGTTGTCATTAATGTCAACCCAAGAAGCACAAGGATGACCCTAAACTTCCATGGCACATTGGGCATCATCATTCATGGTTTCTCGTCTCATAACCATTATAAGAATACTCTACTCAAAAATATCTTTCTATTGGTATATAGCTCTCGTAATTCCTCACAGTTTGTAAGTTATTCAAGATTGAAGTTAGTAACTCCAATTAGTGGGCTAAAACCCCATGCGGTTGTGGCATGATATTTATCATTGATTTTGGTCATTGAATAGTCAATAATTATTTATTTTTTAAGCTCCTAAAATCCCTCCAACATTCTCTATAGAAGCCCCTCTCAACTCCATAAAAAGAAATCTCATATATCCTCCAAAAGTAGTGATCATGGAATTTTGGCTATAACTTTATTTCTGAGAAGTCTTAGATGTTAAAATTAAAACCCATTTGAGCCGAAATCCTGATGAACGTCGTGACCAAATTTCAAATCTTGGTTTGCTATATTTTCAGAGATAGATCTGTGGAATTTAGGGTTTTTGCAGGCTCCTAAATTTCATCTCAAAGAGGTCAAAGAGGTGAATTTGGGAAAATCGTCATAATTCTCTCTCTGAGAAGCAAATTGGAATTCTGTAAAAAGTGGCGAATAGTGCACAGACTGTAGTTTTTTGTGTATCAATTTCAGAGCCGAAGAAGGAAACAGTGACGCGTGGCACGCCATACAAGATCGATCTACTGAACTAGTCCATAATTAGGTCATTCTAAGAAATTGGGCAGAACTTTGCCTTGAAGAATCCAAATCAGGTTAGACCTATGGCATTGGAAAGAAGACTCAAAGGGCTACTACATGACCGAAGATCACATATTGGGGATCTGAAATCATAGAGATACATCATATTCAATATCGTACTCCTAGAAGGCAAGAAAAAAACTAAATCAAGTGTTGACAAGGGTTGCAAAGGACCAGACTTTCTTGGGCAGTAAGGAGCAAGGTGCAGCAAAATGATGCAATAGAGGTAAGCTCCAGGTAAGTATCTTTTGTATATGCATGTTAATCCCTTAACTGCATTAGGTTCTTTGTATTCTAATTTGTTGTTTTTGTTTAGCACTGACATATGCTCTGCAAGATGAGGTAAGTTTTGCTATTATCATGTCACGAGTATTTTCTTGAAGACTTTTTGCAAGTATTATATATTCATCAAGAGAAGACTCAATGCATAATCTAATGTTCTGAAGAGTGAGAAAGGGTAGCACGACAAGAGCAGCAATCAAGGTGCAAAACAGCAGCAAGAAGTTCACCACATGAAGTCTTCAAGTGAGCAACACTACATACAGTCATTGTAAAAGTATCATTGTACAGATTCATTGTAAAAGTATCATTGCAAAAGTTGTACAAAGGTCTATCTGCCAAGATTTGAAGAGGCGGTGTCGGGAGGTCTAGGATCATCATTAGGTGGTTGTGTCATAGTTGGGGTTGTGGTCTAGTGTGTCTTCTTCTTCTACATCATTCTATATCATTGTAAAGTGGACCCTTTTCCCTAGTACGGGAGTCCATTCTTCTTTTATTCTTCTACAGGGTGGTAGGGTGGTGCTAGGGTGAATTGTAGCTCATTGGGTGTTGGGGCATCTGTTCAGTTGACTACTGAAGAATCTCGGGTGTTGGAACATCCATCCAGTGGGAGCTGGAGAAGAATGCCTTTCTAGATTCTAGGAAGTTGGAGCTTTCTTTTCAATTGGAGTTGAAGATTAAAGAATTATTAGAAAAGCGTTTAGGTGGTTTTTGTCCCGGAGGGGGTTTCCACCTTAAAAACTGTGTGCATTTGTGTTCCTTTTGTTTACTGCTATCATTGTACAAACACTGATAATAATTGAAGATTGACTAATGCTCTGAAAGATTAATAATAATACTAATTGAAAGGAATATTGATTCACCCCCCCCCCCCC
>APFE030564232.1:89635-239364 GCA_000404065.3 Pinus taeda | reverse complement strand
GGTTTCCCCACAATGGGGTTTGTCCCTGGCTAGCGCCACATCTTGTGTCCTCTTGTCTTGGCTTGTCTTCTGCAATTTATGTTTATATTCTATCTGTCGTTTACTTTAATACTGATGTGATTGCTAATCTGGAAAAGATATGGAGCTAACTGTGAAAATTGAAATAAATTGCTCTATGATATGATGATAGTTATGATATGTATCCAACATATCATTATATCAAGGTTATATTTCCTACAGCTATGATCAATAATGATACACATTTGAAAGCACAAATGATAATCATGGCATTCATATATTAGAGGTAATAAGGGTGCGAGGTGGGAAAATAATGTGACCATGAATCATGCAAAGTGTTGGAGAATCTAGTAGGGCAGCTATTTAAACCAATTCTCATTATACAAACGCTAAAGACTTTCCTGACTCAAAAAAAATATTCATTTGACTTGACAAACCCTAGGAGCATGAAATGCATGCTTGACATAGTTGACCAATAACATGGAGCATGAAACCCATGCTTAAAAAATATTTTCTTTCTTCTTTTACTTGTAACATAAGATATACATAATGACATGAGTACAATGACAATTATGAAGACCAAAACTAGTTACATTTTCCAACACTCCCTCTTAACAAGGATTTTCTCAAACTGAACAATTCTCATAAGAAGAGTCTGATTGGTAAGCCATCTTTAAGTATCAACATCGTAACCAACATTGTCAACGTAGTAAGGCCTTAACTTGACAAGCTCTATTTATAATAGAGAATAATGTTGGGAGGTTTTATGTGAGACACCACACTACCGCTTTAAAGGTACATACCCCATCCGAACATTCACTAGGTATGTCCTTCTAGTACTACTATTATCTTGGATTTCCAATCCTCAAAGAATATCGGTCCTCTTCAATCACTCGTCTTGGATACCTATCTAATCCTCAAAGAATATCGGTCCTCTTCAATCACTCTTGCCTTGGATACCTATCTAATCCTCAAAGAGTGTCGGTCAACAAGACTACTTCCTATCTTGGAATATATATCCTCAAGGAGTATTGATCTTAGATGCTTATCCAATCCTTTGTTCTCCTTCCTAGTGCCTGCACCAAGACTTGCGGCTTTTAGTCTTGGTCTAGTGCATGACACATGGAGAATACAGAGTCTTTATAATCCCTCTCAACCTAGAGAGAAGATCTTCATTCCCTCTTGATTGGGGAATAGATCCTTGCTCCTTCTCAAACATTTAAGGAGACTTCTTACTCCCTCTAAAGCATAGAGGAGATTCGTTTACTTCCTTTTGATTGGGAAGCTTTCTAGTGTGTCTTCATCAATACATCAGCTACTAGTCCTTCATGAAGATATTCAACTGGCTACATGGCTCCTCCTCTTCTTTGTATCTTCATGAAATTGAGCTTTCATCTTGCTGAATGTACTAGAGCCAAACTGTGACAGCATTCGGACCATCAACCTTTCATATTACTTTCTTATAGTCATCATCAACAAAGTCATTATATTTAGCCAATCAAAGTAGATCTTGATCATAGCTCCTTTTAGACATGAAAGTGATCTTCATCATTCATATGAACATCAAGTACTACTACCTCTTAATCCCAAGATGATGTAAACATCTTGACAATACAATCCTTGAAGGATTACCAAAATCATCCACTCAATCCATGTATTCATTGAATTGAGTTCAAAACCAACAATTGTAGCTATACTTGCCTCAACTGCCATTATGCTTTTTTGCAATTTCCTTCTAGGTAGCAAAACATATATTTTGACCAGATAACCAAAACCAAGACATCAATATCAAAATTACCTCAATATGATGGCCTCTTCAGATTTTGCTTACTTCTGAGATCAACATCCTTTCGCATGGTCTAACTTCATCTTTTACCAAAGATCCTTCTCCATGGTAATGACTTGTAATCAAAGTGCCCATGGAACAAACTAACCAGCAAGCTGTAATTTCTTCTTTTTGGAGGTGTCATTATCAACTCTCTTTATTTCTTCAGGAAACCATATTCAATCTTAATCAATATCATCATGTCTAAATCATGTCACTTTGTGGAAGAGTCTTCATCCTTAACCATTCCAAAGCATGCCAAACTCCTTCCAAGTGTCAAGTAATTACATGGAAGCCTTTTCATGCTTATGTTATTGAGCGCATTCTCATGACCAATTCTTTCTGCAGAATTCTTGTAGATATGAATTCTATACCATTGACCATCTAGCCATCCTTTCTTTGAATGAGCTTGCTTCTTTCCTTATCGAAGATAAGTTTCCCTTAAGAGGAGAAAGACCTTAATTCAACCTCTCAAATTGCAACTTGACCATCATCGTTCCTTCATCCTTCAAGACTATTGTTTCCATGCTAGATGAAATATCAGCCACGGCATAATGCTTCTTCAAGAACCTTCCTAAATGATAGTTCTTATTGCGCGATCTTGTGGTCCTTTTTGCAACATGACTACCTCTAACATTATGTTAGAAAATACTTGGATGAATTATGATGTGCAAGATGGTCCAAAACTTCTCATTCTTGTTAACTAGATGACTTTTTCCAAAGCAACTTGATCATGTAGACTCTATTTCTATGATGCCATGCTTTACAGAAATCAAGAATCTTTTAGAGAATGCAATAGTGCAAGCTACTCTACTTTCTACTTTCTACTTTCTATTAAAGGAAAGACAAATTAAAAATGAACTTGTTAGAGGTGAAGCTTCCTTGAATAATAAAGATCCTTGGGATCTTCTCCTTTTGGCTTCTTCTCAGGTCCTCCCTTTTCTTCTGCTATGTGAGATTCGCTCCTTTCCTTCCTTTAGTTGTTTTTCTTGTTTGGACAGTTCCTCCTTAAATGTCCATACTCATTGCATCCAAAGCATTGTATCTTGGACATATCTTGTTTTCCTTTGGACTTTCCAAACTTCCATTTCTTCTTCTTCTTGGACTTTACAACAAAAACTTGATATTTTTCATTTGATTCAATGTCATCCTTTTCCTTTATCCTTGTTTCTTCCAAGATACATTGAACCCATAGTTCATCAAAAGGAGTAGTATCATTTCTTGAGTAGACACTAGTTGCAAAACTACTCCAATCAGGTGGCAAATCATTTAACACACAAGTAGCCATTTCTTAATCGGAAACAACTTCCCCAAGCCCTTGCAACTGGTCCCTTATTTGTGAGATCTTCATAAGATAAGTGGCCATATCTTCATCCTTTGACTTTGATGTAGGAGCATTACAGCTTCCAAGCCATTAAGTCTTCGATGTAAAAAAGCTTCAACGAGCCTTGATTTTTGGGAAGAATTTATATTCTTCTACGTAAATAAATTGTATTTTCCGAGTTGTTCTATTTTATGAGTTTTATAACTAATAAGTCATAGTTTTAGAAAACTTATGGATAGGTGAGATTTTGTCCATAAGGCAAAAGTTAATTTACCTTGAAAAGCATGAGAGATTTAGGGAATAAATCATGAAGGCTTTAGGGAATAAATCATGAGAGCTCTTGGAATAAATCAAGAAGTGATTTATGGATGTAGGAAAATCTACTTTTCTTCATATTTAATCATTGTAATCCTACGGGCAAAGCTAATGGCCAAATGAATGTGAAATCAGACTCATAGAGAGAAACAAATGTTTTTTAGTATTTTTGTATGTGCAAGATTTGTTAGTGAAATAAAGTTTCATATCTTTCGTGTATGAAGTGTCTATGTGCACGAACATTGAAGAATTCTTAAAATCTGGAATTGGTAGAATTAAGTGCCTATATGTGTGAATTGGGCATAGAAATGGTATTGAAGATTGATTGAAATTAAATTTACTACATGTGTTAAATGGTGGAGATCAAGAATCATTGGTCAAACTATTGATGGGAGACTTGCAGTTAAATTCTTAGTGAATTTTGTATTGAATTTAGTTCTGGGTTATGTTGAGATCTAACTAACGTGACAAGTGGATTTGGGATTGGTCGGATACGAGGATTCGAGTGTCGGATTTGGATACGTTGACCCCCGGAACCGGACACGTTCGATATTATAATATATATATATATATATATTATATATATAAATAATTAGATATTTCTTACACAAATTCTCATTCATGATACAAATTCATTGATTTCAAACATAGATCTTCATCTAGATGTAAGTTTTATTGTTTACAAAGTAAGTTAGTAACATTATAGCATGCATAGTACATACAAAATTCAAATATAATTGTAATTTGTAAATTGTGACATGTCACATAAATGATAAATCATAAATTCTAAATTCATAATACATATTCAATTCATCAATGATCCAATAGGAGAAATTTCAAGATAGTAAGATAAAGACACTGACAGTTGTATTTTTCTCATTGAGTCATCAGAATCAAAATGTGTTACATAGGTAGTGCAATGCCAATGGAAAATAGAAATAGAAAAATACAAAACAACTACAAGTATACAAGCCTCAAGGCAATAGGTAGCTTGTGCCTGCATCTGCTGGTGTGGAGGATGACCCCTCTACAGTATCACCATCATCAAATCTAATAGGCTCTAGCATTGGATCATTGAGATCCATGTTGGCCAACGCCAACTCAACACTGTTGTCCAGACCCATATCATCAAGAAAGACATCCCACATCTTTGTCTTTCCCTTCCACCACTCTTCCCTCTGCCTGTAAATAAAACAAAGGCTGGTGTGCACATTCACCATTGTCTCTGCCTTGGACTACTCAAGCCTGCTCTTCTTAACACTATATAAATTCCCATATGTGCTCCAATTTCTCTCGCAACAAGAGGATGAAGTCACCTGAGAAAGGAGCCTCATGGCTAATTGTTGTAGAGGAGGGCTTGTTGCCCCATGAATTTCCCACCAAGAATAGGGCTTCTTAGCCCACTATCTCTAATCATATCATATCCTGCATATCGATCAGTGCCAGTGGAAAACTCTGCAAAGGCATCCTCCACCTCATCAAGTAATGCTCTATCCTGAAAAACTTGCCTGAATGCATCTTTCCTTCCCTGTGATATTTCACCATCCATGTGAGGAGGGAATCTGCAGGCAGGTCCACCATTCAACCACTCATGACTGTAGTATTTTGGGTTCAATGATTGAGCCACTGCTGACAAGAATATCCTGTATAGTACCACAGAAGGCCTCGGGTGATGTCTCATACTCAGGGCACTCACTCGGTAAAATAAGGCTCATCACAAACTCAATCATGGAATCCCATCCCTCATAAATCTCTCCTAGGATGGGTTGGTATGTATCTACAAATCAAAGCAAAGACATGATAGGGTCTATGATATGAATAAGTAGATCTACCCTCTCCCACCAAGCATCATCTAGCATTGTGTCCTTCACTCTTGTAGAGGCTACTTGATCTATCTTTCTCCAAAAAGACCAAAACTCTGAAATAACCATGGCCCCAAGAGCGGTCTTGACCTCCCTCAACCTCTTCAACGTGATGAATGAAGAGGCAAATCGTGTATCCGCAATCTTTAACAATGATAGATTGTTGTACTCCTTGTATATATTGAGGGAATTTGTATGATTATGAACAAAGTTATGGATATGTCGTGCATCCTCGATAATGTTACCAATCCAAAGCACATCAGAAGCAATGGATTTCAATGCTAAGTTCAATGAATGGACAATGAAAGGTGTCCAAAACACTTGTGGATATTTAGCTTCCACAATCATGCCAGCAGCCTTGCAAACAAACGCATTATCTGTAATGATTTGTACACAAGAATCAACACCTACATCTTCAATAACTTTACTAAACAACTCAACCATATATTGTGCATCCTTGTATGCTCCAAGTGTATCCATTGCTTTCAAGAGAACCGGACCATTCAAGTTGATGAGTGGTTGTCGTGCTAGATCTGTCCATCCATCAAAAACAAGCTAACCCCAGATGTTGGCCATGATGTTTTAATAGGCTCAACCATTTTCGCACCTCTTTTCTTGCCTTCGTCAACAATGTGGTTCTAAGCTTCTCTAAATCAGGAGGCACATACCCTGATGGAGCGCCTTGAGTTAGAGCTCGGCACATCTCAATATATAGAGGTGAGCGTGCAACATTAAAGAATATGAAGTTTTGATAGAAAAAAAGGCAATGGTGAGATCAAGCTCTTTCTATTTCTCTTTTTGAAAAATCTTGTCCATTGGACAAAGTGAAATTGCCTTTCATTTTGTTGTTTGTCCCCCACTAGAACTCTCAAATGGGAATTTGTTGCTGTCTTTCCTCAAAAATGGAAGGGGGTCATCATTTTTGGTATTTTTTATTTTGCAGCCACATTTGCCATACCAACATTGAACTCTCTTTCCATTTATTTCCTCTTTTGTAAGGAACTTTTGTACAAGCTCCAACTCCACAACTTGGTAAAGCCAACAAATAGCCTTTCGTACAGAAACATGTGCATGAAAGTATTGTGGCAAAATTTGCACCTCCAATTCACATTGCCTCCTCCCTTCACCTTGCTGCTTGGCCCTTGCTCTCTTCTGACATATTTCCACAAGGGATAATTCTCAATGTTACATTTAGGAGGAAGTTTTCCCTCAACATTACTTGTAATAGAGGGAATACTTGCAGCAGACTCTAATGAAATTGGGGGAGGAGGGGCATCTCCAATGGGGACATTCTTTCCCTTCCTTTGCCCCTTCCCTACTGCCCTTGATTGAGCCATGAATACTGTAAAAAAATAAAACAAAAATGCACAAATTTGTAAAAGAAATGCATATGTAAACTGTTGTAATACAAATGCAAAAAATAGAGAGGAAGTGCACTTACATGTTGCTTGAATCTCCTTGAAGACGCTCCCACGCCCTTTGCTCCTTGCTCCAAACCCCTCACAGCAAACCCACTGCAAAAGAGAGGAGAAAATGATAAAAAAGAACAGCAAAGTCACCTTTTTTAGGCTGTGCGAGTCACTTTTTCTAGATTCGTGTCCGGAAATCGAGACACAATGTGTCCGATTGGGACACAATCCAGATTCGATCGTGTCCCAATCAGACACGATGTGTCCCGATTTCTGGACACGAATTGGCACGAATCGTAACCAATTCGCCGGATTCGAGACATGTCGACCTATTTCAACAAATCAAGTTTCAGAGGTTGAGATCGTATGGAAAGCTAAGTATAGACCAGGAAGATGAGTTGTACCAGGAAAATTTGATTTTCCTACTATCAAATGATATCAGAGTTGGATAGCTCTTCAGAGAAGAGAGTCAAAGATGATTATGCTCTTTGAGATTGGAAGAAAGGATAGTTGATTATACAAATATTAAAGTTGCGAACAGAAGGAGATTGGAGAATTGAAACAGTGCAATAGGTAAACCGATCTTTATATTTCTGAATTGATTTGTGCAGAGGAATTGATTTTTGTAGGTAGCAGTTGAAGGAGAGTGATAGTGGATCATAGCTTGGAAGCTATGACGAAGAGATCAAGTGAAGAAAGAATTGTGGCAGAAGAACCTTGTAATAGAGGAAGAAGAGAAGAAGTAGAAGTTCTCAAAAGAAGTAAACGATTAAGTGCAAACAGCTAAAGGAGCGGATGAGTACTAGGGAAAGTTCTAGGGAGAGAACCAGAGAAAACACCAAAAGGTCAAGCTAGTGAAGAAAGCTTGATGATGTATTGAGTAGCAATAAGAGGAGACTTGCTACAGAGGAGAGGCTTGGTTGCAGTTCACTGTCGAGCATGGAGAAGCTCACAAAGATAGAGAGAAGGATGACCATAGTGGGTCATTACAAAGATTCAGGGGAAAGCCACAGGAGAAAGAAAAGAAGATGTCAAGGCAAATGACATAAAGAGGAAGATGAAGGATGCAGAATTTGAGAAAGAGAAGACTGAGATGAAGGCACGGTTGAATGTGCTTATGGAACTACTACAACAAGAAGTTAAAGACCATAAATGCGGATGGATTTTTAAGAAGAAAGTTAAATGGTCTGTTAAGGAATTGTTTGCAAGAAAGTTGGAGAAGAAGATGAGGCACGTGATAAGAACCTGGTTGAACGAAGGGGAACTCAAAGCGGTTGAGTACGAGGCAGAAAAAAGTGCACAGTTGTGAACTAGAGAAATGGCCATTGCTTGGAGAGAATGAGGATGAAGTAGTGGATGAGATCCAAGATTCTCATATTTTTAAAACTGATGAATTTTTTGTGGATGCAAGTATGGAAAATGGTATTAAGTTACCTATACTTGTCACAAAATTCGAGGAAGAACGGAATGCAAATCCTATTACACGTGATGAGGGTGAAGGAGGAAAGAACTCTTACTCTATTCTAAGCCAAGATGAAGAGCAACATTTAAATGCAACCCTCGTAAAAGGAGGTACGAATAGAAATGATGAACATGAAGGCATACTCAAGGAGATTCCAAGCAATGGAATTGAGCGTGAAAGTCTTTTGCCAAAGGAAGTAGATGTGGATTTTAAAGAAAAAGTAAAGCTCTTGGAAGAGTGTTTGGCAAAGGGAAAAGGTAATGAATGTTGCAAAGAGTTTATAAAACCAAGTCAAGTTTGGTTTGCTGACTTGGAGGAAGAATTAGCTTATTTGGAAGAGAAACTATTAGATCCGAAGGTGCATATCCAGCATGCACAACTGGAACTAGAGGAAAAAGTTGCCTTGAAGCATACTAAGGTGAATGATACTATAAGGTATGGTCAAAAGAAAATTTTTGAACCAGAGGTCAATAAGAATTTTGTGATTTTTCTACAAATGGAAATGCAACAACAAGCACAAGAAATCTAGGCTTTGACTGCCAGCTCCAAGTGAGTCGTCCAAATAGCTTCTGCACGGGCTTGCATCAACCTAGTGCAGTCCCTTCCATACTCGGCCTGAACCAACTGCTCCTTAAGTCATCATGTTTGTTGTTAACTGAGAAACTATCTCTCCGGCACTCTAGAAAATCTTTCTGGCCTCTAGAACTGTAAACCATCTCCTCTCCAACAAAATTGAATCACTTATAAACGTTTCTGCGCAGCCCCTACGTCAGCGTCTCTGTGGTTATTTCTGCCTCTCTACAAGTACTCTCCAAAACAAGAATCTCTTCCTCCGGACTAATTGTCCCTACCCGTTTGCTTCCTTCTTTGGCTCAAACTCTTCCAAAAACTGTTGTTGCTCTCTGGAAATTCGAACTACCCAAGGAAATCGATCTCTAGTGTGTGTTCTCCATCTACCCATCGACCTCCTCTTATAATCTCTAGATGAGACTCCAACGGTGAAGATTAAAACATAATTGATGGCTGAGATTAACTCTGGATTGATCCATGTGAGTTTCTATATGATTCACACCTTTTTCAATCAATA
The DNA here is from genome assembly GCA_000404065.3 of Pinus taeda. Classification (NCBI taxonomy): domain Eukaryota; kingdom Viridiplantae; phylum Streptophyta; class Pinopsida; order Pinales; family Pinaceae; genus Pinus; species Pinus taeda. The sequence continues at coordinate 230,062 of APFE030564232.1, read as the reverse complement.
TTGATTAATTAACCCCTTTTCCTAAGTTTAGACTTAGGAAATATTTAAAGATAGGTTAATAATCTAATTGAGACACTTCTAGGTGGAATTTCCAAGAACAATTTTTCTGTTATGGAGAACTCTCGTGTTTTAGCCTCTACACAAAATTTCGAGACTAGATCACCTCTGATGCTACAAAAACTAACACTCTCTCTTGGCGAGAAAGATGTTCTAGTGTTGCACTATTGATACACACCCTGTCTCTGTATAACCCTTTGTCGCGTTGTTGATCTCTAGCCACTATGACTGCCTGCCATTGCCCACCAACCACTGTGCAACTCTGATGTTGCATTTGTGTTGTTCACACTACTATACTGCTTCCAACTCTGCATCTGCACTGCAACTCCCTCGCAGTTGTAGTTGTTCCTACTGCAACTTAGAGGCATCCAAAATATTGAATCAATTTTCTTTGTGATGCATCTGTCTCATGAGCATTTGACTACTACTAGCCTCTGCAATGTCCACTGGGAATCTGCGTTCTTGTTGACTTTGCTAATCAGCCTCTTGCTTTGTTGTCAACACTGCACTACACTCCTTAGCACCTAACTGCAACTAGTTTGCCACTGTTACTCTGGAATCTGACTGCACCAACAGACATTGATCCATCTTGCCACTCAATATTGTGGGCCCCCGTAGCAAGCTAATGATCCGTGAGGAGGACACCGCAAAGGACCCTGCCCATCTTTGTGTTGCCCTGGGACTATAGCTCCATGTAGACCCACCTCACTCATGGAAGTATAGTTGTAAACATGGTGAAGCCTTCCTCCAGCCTAGAGGACAACTTGTCTATCTCTATAGACGTTGTTGCCTGGTCCTGCTTCTCCTTCTTGTCCTTTTTCCTGAGAGGGCACCGAGTACTGTAGTGGCCAAACTCACCACAGCTGAAGCACTTGACCTTTAGATTGGTCCTTCTTCTTCTTCTTCTCCCCCTGTTTCTGACAGAGACCCTTTGATGTTAGGGCCACATTCTCCTCCTCCTTCTCACCCTTCACGCCCTTGTTGTTGCTTCCGATGATGGTGCAATTTTAGTAGAATTCGCCTCAACTCCTCCTACTGTAGGTATGACCACATCTTGTCCCATCTAGGAAATGTGTCTCAGCCCAAGATACTTTGGACAAAGACTTGCCACTCCTCTGAGACACTGTTCAGTGCCAACCGTACAAGCTTTATTGGTTGAGGTGCCTCCCCAGCGGTTGTAAGCTGATCACAGACTTCCTGAATCCTGGTGAGGAAGGGATCTATGCCTTCACCTTTCTGCATCCTGATGCTTCTCTTGCAGGAACATCTTTCGTTGCTCGAAAGTATTCTGATATAGCTAAGCAAGAGCATCCCACATTGCCTTAGTCGTTCCTTTGTCTGCTAAAAGTGAGATTATATGATCTCGGACTCCATCCAAGATCAACTGCTTCACCTTAACCATCTCTTTCCTGTACCCCTTCAACTAATCAACATCTTAAGTTACTACCACAACATTGTTTGCATAGATCTTCAGGCGAAATTCATCCAATAAGGACATTTTGGCCTTCTAGATGACATAGTTGGAGGTTCCCTCCAACCTATCCTGATCTCTAAGCCCAGTTTTGGCCATCTCTAAATCTGGTCGAAAATCTACCTCTTCCTCTGCTTGGTTCTTGAATCTGCTATTCATACTCCCCACTAGAGTGAAAAAAACTGCCTGCAGCAACTGCCAATTGCAACTGGGATTTCTAAGCTAGAAACCCTTTGAGAGAAATTTTCCTCTGTGTGCACTCTTTCTCTTCCACCCGGCACTGATTCTAATACTTCAAATTGCAGCAAAACCCTTCTGCGCCCAAACAAGGAATCTGCCCAACGAAAATATTGGATTGTTGCTCCCTATGCTTGGTTGAATCACTCAATCTAGCAAGTCAAATTTCTCTGCCCACCTACACTGAAAAATTGAGCTTGCTCAAGCAACTCGCACTGCTTGGCTTAGGCTTTGCATAGCTCCTAGAAACTTGCCATGCTGCTCCCTCTGAACAACGAATTTTTGCTTTCACTTCTCAGCTTCCCTGTCTAATCAAAATCGCTCTAATACCATGTGAAAATTTCACCACTGAAATCCTATTGCAGTAACTGGAATTAATTCTTCTAACTATTAATTAAATTAGTAGTGTATTGCTACAGGAACAACGAATTAATCACACTGCAACATGCACAAATAAAAAAAATTGCAGAAGATAAATTGGAAACTAAGAAAATATTGGCACACACACAAAAAATATGACACAAATATTTTTGGACAAAAGTTCCTGGAAAAACCCAACTTGGGAAAATCGGTGCAGCAACTGAGAGTTTTTATTATTAAGCATCAATGAGAAATTTTGCGTACAACTAGATGTTGAAGTCTAGCAATCCTACAAAGAAAAATATTGGCAAAAACCTAGTGAGGAATTTCCTCACCCCACACGTAATTTGAGCTCTCACTGCCAACTCCAAGTGAGTCATCCAAACAACTTCTATGCATGTTTGTGTCACCCTAGCGCAGTCCTTTCCATTCTCTGCCTAAACCAACCACTCCTCAAGCCGTCATGTATGTTGTTCACTGAGAAATTGTCTCTTCAACAGTCTGGAAAATCTTTTCAACCTCTGGAACAGAAAACCAACTTCTCTCCAACAAAATCGAATTGCTTCTAGAGGCTTCTGCGCAGCCACTGCGTTAGCCTCTTTGTGGCTATTTCTTCCTTTCTGTAAGTACTCTCCGGAACTGAAATCTCTTCCTCTAGACTCATTGTCTTTGCCCCTCTGCTTCCTCCTCTGGCTCAAACACATCGGGAAATTGTTATTGCTCTCTGGAAAATCAAACTGCCCAAGGAAATAGATCTCTAGTGTGTTCTCCATCTACCCATCGACCTCCTCTTATAATCTTCAGTTGGGACTCTAACAGCCAAGATTAAAACATAATCAATCGCTAAGATTATTTCTGGATCGATTCATGTGAGTTTCTAGATGATTCACACCTTTTTCAATTAATATTGATTAATTAACCCCTTTTCCTAAGTTTATACTTACGAAATATTTAAAAATAGGTTAATAATCTAATTAAGTAACTTCTAGGTGTAATTTCCAAAAACGATTTTTGGGCTATGTAGAACTCCTATGTTTTAGCCTCTCCACAGTTTTTAGAATAGAACACATTCGATGCTACAGAAACTAACACATAAGATATACATAATGACATGAGTACAATGACAATTGAAGACCGAAACCAGAAACATTTTCCAACACAAAGGGGCTATGGAAAAATGGGAAGAACATGAATTAGGTCGGACCCATCAGACCATTCCCTTAACCCTAAATATGGAGAAATCAATGACCAAGCTCAAGCACTCCTCAAAAGTCTCTTTAGGGGTCCAATGTTTCATGGGATCCTCAAGAACATGATGAGAAGGATGTGGTAATGGTTGGCAGGAAGGATCACAACAAATAAGTTGATTTTCCTCATGATCATACTCAAAAGGGGGAGATGATCGAGGCTCATCATCATTAATGATTATGCATTGAGGAATGATGACAAGTTGCATGGATGACTTGAATACACCTCCAGGATCATAAGGAAGGTAGGTAAAGACAAAGTTATTATTGATATCATCATTGGTGTCATAGATAGGGTCCTTGTCAAAATAATAGCTTGTGGTCTCCCACTTCCCTACTTCAATGTGCAAGTAATCACTAATGTCAATGTCCAAGGTGTTGAAGAATGTAACTAGGCTCGGTATTCATTAATTATATCTAAGTCATAATGAAATGTATTTATCAAAAGAAAGAAAAATAAATTTTTATTATTACTGTTATGACTTACTAAAGCATGGGTTTCATGCTTGGGTCATCATGTTTTAGGTCAAAGTCCCCATTGAGGACTTCAAGGTTTTGTCTTGAGTCATTAGTCATTGTCCATTTAATAAGACCCTTCTTGGGCTTTTGAATCATGTGAAAAGAATTAATATTGAGTAAAATAAGTCACTTGTCACCTCCACACCAAATCAGCCCTTCCCTGATCAAGTCGGCCTACATGAGGGTAATCCAACCTCAAGAAAAGGGTATGTATACAAGCAGTTCAATTCATTTAGAGGACACTCACTCACAAGTTCGATATCCAAGAAGAGGAAGCAGAAAAAGTGCGAAGTTGCAGAAGGAGGAGATTTGCTGGAAGAAGGAAAATTGAAGTTTTTGGGTTTGTCTCTCTCTCACTCATGTGGATTTACAAGGTTATTTGTTGGAAGGACAAAGATTCTGTTGGGTCGAAGTTTTTGTTGGGCTACTGTTGGGTTGAAGTTTTTGCTAGGCTACTGCTGGGTCAAAGTTTTGTTGGACTATTGTTGGGTCGAAGTTAGGCTAGGTCGAAATCTTGTTGCTGCATGTAGGTCGAAGTTGTTGCTAGAAGTTTATCATCTAAAAAAGAAGGGAAGTCTCTGTCTAGGTCAAGGAGTCTTAGATCATCTCATGAAATTGTTGGGCTACTGGGCTGAAGTTTTTGCTAGGCTACAACTAGGTAGAAGTTTTGTTGGGCTATTGTTGGGTCAAAGTTTTCGCTGGGCTACTGTTGGGTCAAAGTTTTTGCTAGGCTACTATTGGGTCAAAGTTTTGTTGGGCTATTGTTGGGTTGAAGTTAGGCTACGTCGAAATCTTGTTGTTGCATCTAGGTCGAAGTTGTTGCGAGAAGTTTATCATCTGAGAAAGAAAGGAAGTCTCTGTCTAGGTCAAGGAGTCTAGGATCATCTCGTGAAATTATTAAGGAAGAGTTGTTGACTGGGTTTTCCCCTAGAAAGGTATTTTTCCTAGCTATCCACCTACCTCTGGTGTCTGTTATTATTTCGATAATTGCTTATGAACTAAAGTAAAAGAAGAACATAAGAAAGTTAATAAGTTCATAAGAATATCACAAGTAATTATCAACATAAAGAAAATATTTATGCCTTTCTAATTTTCTAACATGGTATCAGAGCTAAAGTGAAGGAGGAGGAAAAAGGCAACTTGAAGATCTATTGAAAGGAGAATAATGAGTTTTAAGAAGTTTAAATAAGAGCTATCAAATGTTCATATAAGAAGTCAAACCTACCATCTTCAACGACAATGTCTAACTCAATGAAGGGAGAAAACAAATTAGAAGGAGCATCCAACTACAAGGCATGGAAGAAAAGGATAGACCTCATCCTCGAGAAGAATAAAGTATTCGATCTAGTCAAAGGAAATGTAAAGAAGCCTACAAATGAGTCAAGTGATGCACAAAAGGCAAAGTTCAAAGAAACAGAGATATTAGCCATGACACTTATGGTGGATGGAATAAAGGATAACCTCATCCCATATATATCCAACATAGATTCTGCACAAGAGATGTATGAGGTATTATCCAAATTATTCACAATAAACAATCTTGGTCAAATAGCAAGTCTTAAGAATGAACTGAGATCAATAAAGATGAAAAAGGAAGACACCGTGGAATCCTTCTTTGTGAGAATAGCTAGAATGAGAGATTAACTCCATGTTAGTTTTTGGTAGCATCGAAAGTGCTCTAGCCTTGAAATAGGTGGAGAGGCTAAGGCACATGAGTTCTAAAGAACCCAAAAACCGTTTGGCGAAATTCCACCCGAATTGTATTTTATAAAAATAATTAATATATTTAATGGAGTTCCTAAGTCTAAACTTAGGGAAATTAAAATATTAATGGGTATTAATCAAAATATGGGTGAGAATGATCTAGAAGGTGGATCAAGTCATGTTTTAATCTTAGTCGTTGATTAGAGACTCAATCACGGCCGTTGAAGACTCAACAGGAAAAGTATAAAATGGAGGCTTGGGGTTCATTTGGAAACACACACACAGAGAACGAATTGACCTGGAGTTTGATTTCTGGGGCTAGGAAGCTGAGAAATTCGAACTAGGTGATCATTCTACAGCAGAGGCGCAGCGATAGCTCAAGAATATTGACAGAGGGGTGGAGAGAGCTTGCAGAGAGGCAGCGCAGTAGCCGGGAGAGCTAACGATGGGCCAGTCCGATACCACGGAGTCTTGACGCAGAGCCAGAAAGGACTGCGCAGAGCGGAAAGTTGCTTGTCATACAGAAGCAAGAACTGCCAGAACAATTGGGATAGTTGATGCAGAGGGTAGAGGAGCTGACGCAGAGCCTGAAAGGCTGACGAAGGGCCTATGCAGGGCCAACGCAGAAGTAGCCAGGATTAGCCAGTCTTGTGTCGGATCAACCAGAATTTTGCCAAGTGAAGTGAGGTAAAACTCACTCAGATTTTCTGCCTGTATTTTCTCTGTAAAGGATTGCTAGATGAGCATCCTAGATTTGTATTTAGATATTTCTCCTCTATAATAAGAAACCCTCACAACTGTTGCACTGGTTTTCCCACATTCGGTTCTTCCGGGAACTTTGTGTCCAAATATAAGTGTGTCCTATGTATCTTGTTCTTTGCTCTGTTTTCTGTTTCATGAGATCAAATATTTAATTAGTGTAGGCTGCAGAAGTAATTTTCTTCAGTAATCAGAAGAATAACTTGATGAATGTAATTTAAAAAATCAAGTACATTTTGAAACAGGAAGAGCAAATCCAGCGTTGAGCAAGAGAGGCCAATAGTTGCATATGGCAGCAATTCGAATCCCCTTAAAGGGATTGCGCAATCCTTGTCGGGAAGCAGATCCAAGGAAATCTCTCTTTGAGAGAGTCAACAAAGAGGTACAATTTCTGAATCTTGAGCTTGCAGAGGCAGAAGGAGTGACGAAGAGCCTCAGCACAGTGCTTGAAAGGCGCAGTTTCTGTCGGGGCAGAAAACCGTCGAAAAGAGAGAAGACACATAGAAGGGGAATTTTCTCGGAGGACTTTTCTCGCCAAAAAGTCTGAATTCTTCACTTGTTGGACAGCAGATCAGTGTTGAGCAGTGACTAGAGGAGTCGATTCAACGGTTTGGGTGAGATGGCATCACATTGGCTCAGAGATCAGGACAAGTTGGAAGGTGCTTCCAACTATGTCATATGGAAGACCAGAATCTTAGTTATTCTGGAGGAATATGATCTCAAAGCCTATGTCAAAAGTGTTGTAGACGTTCTTGCTTAAAACAATCAATAGAAGAAGTACAAGGTTGAGCAGGGGAAAGCAAAGAGGCTCATTCTCGATGGAGTTCGAGATCATGTGGTCTCACACTTGCAAAGCAAGGATACAGGCCGAGAGATGTAGGAAGCATTGTCTTCTCTATATGAAGGCTCTTCCGAACAACGAAAGATGTATTTAGAGCAGAAGTTGCAGCGGACTTTGATGCAGAAAGGAGAAGGGATGAACCTCTACCTTTAACGTCTTCATGACACTCGAGACCAGCTTGTTGTAGTGGGGTCCACTCCTCAGCCAACCACGATGGTGAGGATAGCCCTGAATGGAGTCTCAAATGAATGGCAAGTTTTCGTCCAAAGCATATTGGGCAAGGAAAAACTACCTTCATGGGAGGAGATGTGGTCGGCTCTTCAACAGAAGGAGTTAAGGAGGGACCTAGTGAAGATCAACCTCAATGGCAATAGTGGGAGTAGCACAAAGACAAAGCAAATGAAGGAAAACGTAGCTCTAGCATCGAAGGGACAGCAGAAGCAGAAAAGAAAGAAGGACATTTCGAATGTGGAATGTTTCAGTTGTGGCGAGATGGGCCACTATACATCCCAGTGTCCTTTGAAGAAAAAAGATAAGGATGAGAAACATGATCCTAAGGCTGCTTCAACACAGATTGACGAGCATGTGTTTGCCATGAATGCCCACGCATCTCCAGGAGGGAGATGGGGCCATATTGAGTTGTAGTAGGGAAGACTACAGCTCATAAGTATTTGAAAGGTTGTTACTAATTGGGGTTGTGATTGTTCAGGTAAATCTCTCGAAGTTTTTGAAAAGCATGCTTGACGTTGTCAATCTGTTTGATCAAGAGAGATTTGATGTGTTGAGACATTGGTGTTTAAAATGCCTGGGAGGACATCTAGTCAGCACATGTGTTGATGTCTAGTTCCCGAAGTAGTAGGGAGGGTGGCGTTGGTCATAGAGCTTTGACCTTGCATTATGCACCTAGTTCCCTGGGTTGATGGATAGCAAGTCAGCCTAATGGTACCTAGAGAGGCTAAAAGCTTTAGTCCATCTTAGTCCCAGTGAGATAGATTGCCCTGGTCAGGAATCTAGTCTGTGGCACCGTAAGTGCCTAAACTCTTTGTGGTCCATGTGTTTTGAGATCTTGCATGTACTTGTATATGTATGTATGAATACCTCCCTAGTTAAGAGGGAGTGTTGAAGAATGCAATTAGATTCGTTCTTCAAAAATTATATTTGAGTCATACTGAAATGTATTTATCAAAAGAAAAAGAAGAGAGATTTTTTTATTATTATTGTTATGACTTATTAAAGCATGGGTTTCATGCTTGGGTCATCATGTTTTAAGTCAAAGTCTCCATTGAGGACTTCTAGGTTTTGTCTTGAGTCATTAGAGCCATTGTCCATTTAAAGAGACCCTTCTTGGGCTTTTGAATCATGTAAGAAGAATTAATACAGTAAAATAAGTCATTTGTCACCTCCACACCAAATCGGCCCTTACCTGATCAAGTCAGCCTACATGAGCGTAATTCGAACTCCAGAAAAGGGTATATATACAAGCAGTTCAATTCATTTGGAGGACACTCGCGTAATTCGAACTCCAGAAAAGGGTATATATACAAGCAGTTCAATTCATTTGGAGGACACTCACTCACAAGTTCGATATCCAAGAAGAGGAAGCAGAAAAAGTGTGAAGTTGCAAAAGGAGGAGGAGATTTGTTGGAAGAAGGAAGATCGAAGTTTTCGGGTTTGTCTCTCTCTCACTCGTGTGGATTTACTGGGCTATCTGATGGAAGGACAAAGATTCAGTTGGGTCAAAATTTTTACTGGGCTACTGCTAGGTCGAAGTTTTTGTTGGGCTACTGTCAAGTCGAAGATTTTGTTGGGCTACTGTATGTTGAAGTTTTTTTGGGCAACTATTGGGTCGAAGTTCTGCTAGGTCGAAGTCCTTTTGCTGCATCTAGGTCGAAGTTGTTGCTAGAAGGTTATCATCCGCAGAAGAAGGGAAGGCTTGACTTGGTGGTCAGAGGAAATTTGTGTCTAGGTCAAGGAGTCTTGGATCAACTCGTAAAATTATTAAGGAAGAGTTGTTGACTGGGTTTTCCCCTAGATAGGGGTTTTCCCTAGATGTCTGCCTACATCCGGTGTCAATTATTATTTTGGTAATTGTTTGATGAACTAAAGTAAAAGAAGAACACAAGAAAGTTAATAAGATCATAAGAATATCACAAGTAATTATCAACATAAAGAAAATATTTTTGCCTTTCTAATTTTCTAATGCAAGGGGTTAATGGGGTCATCTTTCTCAAGGTCCTTGATATGTACAATGTCAAAGATAACATCCTTGAAAAAGATGGGTTGTCTTCAATTTTACTTTCTAAGCAATAGTTTTAAAAATTTAATTCAAGGAATGGACAACACAAAGTGTCCAAATTACTTGTGGATATTTAGCTTCCACAATCATGCTAGCAGCGTTGCAAACAAGTGCATTGTTTGTAATGATTTGCACACAAGAATCAACACCTACATCTTCAATAACTTTAATGAACAACTCATCCATATTTTGTGTATCCTTGTATTTTCCAAGTGCATACACAGATTTAAAGAAAATTGGTCCATTCAAGATAGACACCATGAAGTTGATGAGTGGGTAGCATGTTGGATATGTCCATCCATCAAAAACAATACTAACCCCCGATGTTGACCATGCTGATTTAATAGGCTCAAGCACTTTATCCACCTCTTTATTTGCCTTAGTCAACATTGTGGTTCTAAAACTCTCTGACCCAGGAGACACATACCAGAATGGAGACCCTTGAGTTAGAGCTCGACACATCTCAATAAATAAAGGTGATCATGCAACATTAAATGATATGAAGTTCAGATAGAAAAAGGAGGCAATGATGATATCAAGCTCTTCTCATCTCTCTTGCTGAAATATCTTATCCATTTGACCAAGTGCCACTACCTTTCCTTTTTTTGCTTGACCTACACCCCCAGCAAAGCTCTCAAATGGAAATTTGTTGTTGCTTTCCCTCAAGAATGGAAGGGGATCCTCATTCATGTTTTTTAGATGATGTAGCCACCCTTGCCACACCAGCATTGGCCTCTCTTTCCATTTCTTTCCTCTTAGCTACAGACGAACTTGCACGTGCTCCAATTCCACAACCTAGTAAGCCAAACAAATGAGCATTCACATGGAAATAAGTGATCTTGAATGGATTGTTGCAATAAAGGACATTGCATCCTCCCTTTAACTTGTTTCTCAAACCTAGATCTCTTGTGACATACTTCCACAAGGGATATTTACTTTCTTGAGCCTGATGTCTTTCTAAATTTATATTTCTCTCAACATTTGAAGTTGATGTTGTAGCCCCACTTCCAATAGAGGGAGCACTGGCAGTGCCCTGATGAAACTGAAATATGGGGGCCTTACCCATGGGGACATTTTTCCTTTTCTTTTGCCCCTTCCTTGTTGCCCTTGATTAAGCCATGAATGCTGAAAAAAAATAAAGAAAAAATGCACTAGCATGTAAACAAAATGGACAGGCAAATTGTTGTAGCAAACCTAGAAAAGAAATGGAACCAAATGCACTTACTGGTTGCTTGAATCACCTCCAACATAAGAAGAACATAAGAAAGTTAATAAGATCATAAGAGGGTCCGATTTTCAAGAGGGACACATGTCCGAAAATCGTAACCTGTGACACAAAATCGTGACACACTACTCGAGCAAAACGGATTTGCAAGGTCAATGAATCCCTCATGTTTGGACACATTCGACCCACGAATCAAAGACATGTCCCTCAAGAATCGTGTCCAACACGTGGGGTTCAGGACACATGGGGGGAGGACGAATCTGGTTACTTAGCTCCCCTACAACAGTGCCAAAATGTTACCACAAAATCTAGCGGGTCCCTAAGGGGGGAAACCTAAGGGACAACTATTACACTAAATGAAAACTATAGCCCACGGTCACCACAACCAAGGTGTCGTGCTCTTTAAAGACTTTAACCAATGGGAGGAGTCTCGGTACAATTATGATCACCTATAATAGATATTTTAGGTTTGAAGGTTCAAGGTGATGGAGCTAAAGCTCATTCGAAGAGAGGCTTGATAAAGGTACGAAGCTTCAAAGAAGCAAATCGATCTCTAAGAAAAACCCTAGAAAAGAAGGCACAAGACAGAGTTTTGAGGTTTCTTGATGGTAATAGGTATTCACAAGGTCAAGGCCCGAGAAAAGAAAGGGATTCTTATGATTAGTCCAATGAATAGTAAACTCATACAATCCTCAAAGAAGACCCGAAACCAAGGAGATATAAGCTAGGTTTTTCCCTTTTAGGGCACACTTAGGGCACAAGATTTTATGGATGGAGAACCGTGAGAAACCTGCCAAAATTGGAGATCCTCTAGACAAGACCTTAAGGAAGAGCCTTATCCTCACGGAATCCACCAATTCACCCTCTAAAGAATTTCCCTCAATGCCCTAGCCTAGCTATCCAAGAGGAAGGGAATCGAAATTTTAAGGAGAAGAAATATGGAGAGAAGGAGTCTTGATCACCAAATTCCTTGGACTAGTGCCTAGTCCTTTGGCCAATGGGGTCTTCAAATTCTTAAGATAACAAAAAACGTCATTTAAGGAGGCCCGAAATTGATGCCCTAGCTACCAATTTCAAACATTTACCCTCTTCATGATATAATGGAGTTTTCATTAGGAACATTCATTACATGCCTTGCATTGGATAACATATGCAATACTCTATTAGAAAAGCTTTCCAAATTTAATCTTCAACAAGTAGGGCATAAATTTGCATATTCTAGAGCAACAATTCCATACATTAAACAACTTTCAAAGAAAAAATCCATCAACAAGAAGCACTTACAAAGAGACACGCAACCTATCCATCCATCAGACAAGAAGAAGCTCCTAAGAAGAAAAGTGAATCATCTTCCGCACATCAATATGCATCAAAAGGGTCTCCAATAGCTCCAAAGAAGAATTGTGAGTTCTTTACAAGAGAACTAATCCAAGGGATGATGATGATCTCACACAAATGAACCTAAATTCTATTTATATGAATCCACCCAAATCGAATTAGTCTAATTAGCCCCCAAAATATTGAAATAAGGACCAAGAAGCAAGTCTTGGTTACAAGCCAACCAAGTAGCTTTCACAAATTATAAATTAGCCATCCGTATGCTAGTCGAGTTGATGATGGCATGCTGATATAGGGTCGTTGGAGGGCCACATTGAGTCGTCTAGGTGCCAAGATGAGAGAGAGAGCTCCCTAAATCACCAATTAGGGGATGGCCCTTAATTGGCCCTTAAGTCTCCACGCAAGTCATCATGTGGAGCCCCAAAATAGGTTTGGGGTACAAATGTTAGTCTCATGGGTCTCCTGATGATAGAATAGCATGTAGAATGCTCCAAATGGAGGCTTTGATGATGGTTCCTACCCTCACATGTCTTAGGGGTGAGACAAAACTCTTTTGGGCCTCGAATAAGCTGCCACTTCATAATGGTATGTCGATTGGGCACACTAGTCCAAGTGCATCATCTCGCGAATGATGTGAGGCAATAAACAAACTACTGAAGGTGTTGAGGTTACCCATGGTGTGAAACGATGCTCTGCACATGATTGGAGTCCCATGGCTCTCAACGCATCCCATGTGGTGTCAATATGATCCTTTGTTGGACATGGACCCCAATTAAGTTGCCCATCCCATGATGAAACCACCTGCCAATTACATATAATGTCCAATGCGCCTCCTCACCTTCAGGTACAATAATTCATTAGTTCCTCTTGTTTATCAAGGGCATAGTGAGACTTCATATGCAGTTCCCCTTACAAACTTGAGACTTTGAGCTCGAAGTAGTGTTACCTCCCTAGATAGAAGTGGTTAATAAATGACCCTATAAGGCGTTCTCAACCCCTAAGGGGAATGACAAGTCCAAGGTACATCCTTCAAATGACAGGGATCATGTGAAACGATGCTTTGCACATGATCAGAGTCCCATGGCTCTCAACGCATCCCCTGTGGTGTCAATATGAACCTCTGGTGGACATGGGCCCCAATTAAGTTGCCCATCTCATGATGAAACCACTTTCCAATTACATATAATGCCCAATGCGCCTCCTCACCTTCAGGTACAATAATTCATTAGTGCATCTAAGTGAAACATGCTTGTTTATCAAGGGCATAATGAGACTTCATATGGGGTTTCCCTTCCAAACTTGAGGCTTTGAGCTCGAAGTAGTGTTACCTCGCTAGGTAGGAGTGGTTAATAAACGACCTTCTTAGCATTCCCAACCCCTAAGGGGAAAGACAGGTCCAAGCTACATCCTTCAATTGATAGGGATCATGTGAATATTGATCATATGGATGGGGACACAGGGTTCTCAAGGCCATATGCCATGGGTACAAGGGTGGCAGTGATGAGGAATGTCCACATATGGGCATACAGATGTAGGAGGGAGCAATCGTGGATACATGAGTTATCCCGGCCTTTGTTTTTCCACCCTTCTTCATTTGCCTTATGCCTTTTCTTGATTTTTTTTCTTGGTATGACTACTCGAGGCTCCAAGAAATCAAAGCATGTTGTGAATGATGTAAGCAGTTATTACCCCCTTAAGGTGGGGCAGTTCATTGCCCACCAGGGGTTGGGACGTGCATGGGTTACTCAATGAGGTGAGGGCACTCATCGGTCATAAGAACCAGGGTGATGGCCATAATGATAAGGGGTAGAGTTTGTTACCCACCATTTTGTGGGTGATGTCCCTAGCAGAAAATTTTTCTCCAAGATTGTCCTCAACCAGCAGCCAACAACCCCTTGCAGCCACCAACTAGCTCATCGTGCCATTTCTCTGCCACCTGAACCAGCCATGTGGTCCCTCACCCACCTATCATGATCATATGTTTGAAGGTGGGCCTCCCGAACCTAAAGGTATGACTTGTCATTTGATAATTGAGTATTGTAGTTTGTTGATCCTGGACACCTCTGGGAATGGATTAATGGGGGGATTCGGCAGAAAGAGTGGGCTAAGTCTGTGCTTTTGTCCCCTAGACCTCTTTTGGATTTTAACATTGGACCCTAGTCCTGTGGGATCTCTTTTACTGACCTTTGGGTTTTAGGGATGACACTACAGGGGAAACCTTGATTTTGGTTGTGTGGTCCTGCTCCCCCATCCACATATATCACTTCCCTCCCACTCATTATATCCCCATTCATCATTTCTCCTACCTGGGTCCACATTCCTCCACTAGGTCCACATAGGGTTAGCCCGCCCCTTCCCCTTGCCCAAACCTTGGGTTAGACTTGGAATGATGCCCCAGAGGTTGATGCAGCTGAAAAGAAAAGTAAAAGCGTAATTGGCCACAATCAACAGGAATATGTATCACAAAACACAAAAGATCATCGGGACAAACACATTTAAACATGGGAAAAAGCTAATACATGAGCTCTACCCCATCATCATGGCCATCACCCTGGTTCCTACAGGCCCTAGATGAGCCTTCTTTATCATTTAGGAACCCATGATTGTCCCAACCCCTGGTGGGCAATGAACCGCCCTACCTTAAAGAGGGTATCCACTATTGTATCTGACACGTCATGCTCTTATCCCTTGAGCCACAAGCAGTCAATTAAAGAAAAATCATAAAAGGCAAAAGGCATATAAAGAAGGGTGGAAAAATCAAGGTCAGGGCACCTCATGTACCATGATTTCCCCCCTCCTATACATTATATACCCAAGTGTGGGCTTCCCTTTTATTAGCTACCCTTGTACCCCAGCATGTGGCCCAAGGTTGCCCCTTTTCATCCTCTACTCCATTCATCTCTCTATCACATGCAACTGCCCTTTAAAGGATGTACCTTGGACATACTATCCCCTTTAGAAGTAGAAACCACCTAATAGGATACTTGGTTAATCCCATTTGGAGTTTGGAGACATCAACACATGCCAAAGGCCATTATGGAAGGGCATGTCATTATGAAGTCCCCATCTGCGGTGGTTGCATATATTCTCTTACATGTAAGTACTAATTTAATGCTATTTATTCTTTTACTGTCACATGCACTGATGATGAGATTTTCCCTATACTAGAGCTAGTTGTTGCATGCATTTACTACGAAATTATGGAATTATGTTTCTATATAGCGTATCTCTATGTATGGGCCATGTATGTTGAACAAATTCTCCTAGGAATAATTCTATGCTTGAATTTATCTTGACAAGCCACCTTACCTTGCAAAATAAAGAATAAAAGCTTTTAAGGTCGCTCTCTCTTGCCCTAATGACAAGCGAAGTTGATCTTAGAGCCTCCTTGACCTAGAAACAAAGCCCATTTTCATATTCGTCGACTCCAATCTCCCCAAAAGTATTAGGCACTGGTCTTCCATAAGGAGATCACCTAAAGGATAATTTTTCTTCACCTCTCTTTCTTTACTCTAGGTCTAGTCACACTAGGGTGCCTAGGGCATCATTTTCATGACAAACCACCCATAGAAAAACTTCTATCTTTTGGCCTCAACTGCGTTGGTGTCTCTCCTTGGCCCTCTCCAAATTTGAGAAAAATCTAATGGTGGGGTTATGAGATATCCCAAGCCCTAGCCTCAATATTGGTTTTTGCCCTTAGTTTCCCTAGGCTAATTCCTCATAGGGATCATCTTGCACCTACTTGTTTAGGTCAAATCTATCATTGGTTGCTCGACTCTTTCCTCTTGACTTAACTTGGGTCCATTTGGTCCTGTGTGGTCCCATACCTTTGAAAAGTCAACTCTTCAAAAACCACTTGGGAAGCCAAGTTCATCAAGGACTTTAGGGTTTTTGAAGGTCCTTTACAATTCACACTCCTTAAACCTAACCCTTAAATCCTCATCCCCTTCTCCTAGAGAGCCTTGTACCTTACTTAAGAGGCAAGCAAGTCCCATTCTTGAGCCTCCCCTAGGAAAGGGTCCCCGAGATCGCTTCACACCCATCCTAGTTGACCTATCCTTCATAAGTGATTCTCTATAAATCGGGGCTACTCCCATCAGTGAAAGTTTGTAAAGTGTAGGAAGCTTTAGTTGTGGTGATAGTGGGCTTTAGCTTCATTCTTGCTCTTGACATAGTATGTGCCCCTCTAGGACCCCCTGCTAGTTTGAGAAGTAATAAAGCTCATGTTCGGCTTTTCCCCACATGCTACTTAAATGTCCCGACCATCTTTTGCATTTTATAACATTCTTTTCTTTTATTTCTTGCTTGTGGTCATGATATGCTTTTAACTCTCTTTTAGCTTCATCAACTTCTGACGCAACGTTTCCATGCCTGACCGAGACATGTGGACAAGGAGATGGGGTGTGCGAGTTCCTTGTGGACCTACAGTGGGAAGTTGGTGAGACAGGGCTTGTAATGTGCGGAGGGGAGTGAAAAATGTGAAACGGGAAAAGGGGACCGCACTACCCAAATCGGAGTTTCCCAAGTAGTGCCCTTCCTGAAACCATAAGCCAATAGGGGAGATCCCATAGGACTAGGGTTTAGGATTAACCCTCCATTTAAGGGCAAGGAATGAGACCCCAGTCAAAACCTTCCTTCCTCCAAGTCACCCAATAATCCATGCCCAAAATGCCCAATTAAAAACAAGCATAAGCACTCGATTGCACAATGGAAAACATATTAAAAACAAGCATAAGCACTCGATTGCACAATGGAAAACATACCTTCCAAGTTGGATTGCCCACCTTTGAACATATGCTCTTGACAAATGGGCGAGGGGATATATGATTGATTCATGGAGAAGAGATCAAATGGCACAATACATGGGCTACATCGGTAGATGTCAGGGGCTGATAGCTGATGGCTAAATAAATGTCTAGGAGAAAAATATTGCTATTGGATGACCTACTTTTGGTGGCTAATAGGAAGCACTTACCAAATCAACGACGAAGATTCAACAGGAGGTGGCCCTACCAATGGCCCCACCCCGCCACATCACCCCGACAATTAAATCCTGGCGAGGTTGCACATGCCTCCACTTGAAACTTTCAAGCTAATTCCTTCGGGGCATGTGGATGATGCTAATACTCCCTCCACATCCAACAACTTAGGCTTCCTCCTTCGCCCTTGGGCATGGCGCCTGATCACATGACCTAAAAGACTCGAGCCTCCTAGCTCCCCCAAGCCCTGAACTTCCAGCCTCACGACACAACGTATAAGTGCATGTTTGGGCTTCCTTAGCCCCTAGCGCTTAGTTACGACACCATTCATATGCGAGATATGCCACTTTTGTTAAGCTTATTTGAGTTTTCACTCAGTCCAACCTTATATATATATATATATAGATATGTCCTTCCTGAGCTTTGACAAGGCTTGGCCCAAACCCATTCAACACAAATATAAGTGTATATTGGTATAACATGTGTAATATACTTTCAACTATCTCTCCTGAGCTTATAGAGGCTTCGGCCCATCCTATATATATATATATATATATATATAGATGATTTATAAACACAGGGGCACTATCCTTCCTGAGCTTAACAATGATAAAACAAGGCTTAATAGCCATTCTTTTAACTACAAAATAAATACAACAAAGATTTGTTCCCCCATTCATACTTAAGCTCAGTGGACTAATTTTATGCCCATAATAGTCTAGAGATCTACAAGTCTCTTAGACTGATAATAAATAAATAAATGAACTGATGAATGTATGCCAAAATCCATTCAACTACTCAGGAATTACAAATGAAATCAACATTCCTAATGCATGCACGAAATCACATTCCATATTAGATCTCGCTTAATCAACACATTAAATCAAAACCACTGCAAGCCTTAAGCCAACACATTACACAGTCTTACCATTCAAGGTACAAGGCTTGAGTATACACTTACCTTATTAAATGTGCTCAGCAGATGAGATTGGGACTTCAACTCTCCACCCAACCTTTGACACACTGTAGCCAATCCTTTTTTGCAGTAGTCACCCCTGATCCATATTCAAAGCTTGAGGAGGGGTGCTTATCACTGTAAAATTAGTGCTTCCAGCTAAAGCAGGGCCTCCAAAGATAATCCACATTTACCCACCAGCAAATAATATAACTAAATGCACAAGGACTTACTTCCCTCAATTATTCTCAACGGTTTTCCCACTCTCATGTCACAAGGCCTGATCTCGGTCAATTTCATCACTGGGGTCTTTAATAAACACAAAGACTGACATCTCTAGTCCAAGGGCATAATTTCATTATCATGTGGGAAGGTTCCTCAGTGGCAAGCTCTTGATAAATCAATAGGTTCTTCAAACCACAAGCTTCCCAGTGGTATTCATCGGCCTAAGCAAACCACTGCTCAATCTCATTAACTTTGACTCAATCAACTTTTATCACAAGGGTCCCTTGTTTCACAAAAAATCACATCTCTAAATCAAGAGAGTAATCTTATTATAACATGGAAGGTTCTTCAGTGGCAAGCTACCAATATATCAGTAGGTTCCTCAGACCACAAGCTTCCCAGTGGTATTCCTCAGTCCTAACGAAAACCACTCTTGGTGGTTTCATCAACTCTTAAGCAAGCCACTACCCAATCTCAAGAGGAGGATAGCTCAAATGGGAGGGCTCCTCGGTTGGATAAACTAACATGGGAGCACAAAGATCACCCTTGTTAGGTATTTCCTAAGAGAGTGCAAGCACCAATGTTCCCAACCCATGGCTATTATTGGTGTTTCTTCAACCAACCCAAGTACCTGAGTACCTCTGTCTCTTGGCTAGTAGCTTCACTAATCCACAAGCTTCCCAATGGTTTCATCAATCCTAAGGCAAGCCACACATGGTGGTTTTCTTCTGTAACATCCCAAACGGTATATTTGGCTAATTTTGCATAAATCAAAAATTTCTCCATAAAATTACCATTCAACTAACAGAAGATTGCCATCTAAAATATAACAAGAGAGTGCATGCAATTCAATAATACGATAAGTAGAAATAATCTCAGCTTTTATCATAATAGAAACTGGGGTTTAGATGCTAATACAATAAAATAGTTGAGATGGAAAATTGGCCTCACGCATTTGCTCCAATGTTGTGTTGGCCCTCCGCAACGTAACTGAAATGTCACTGTTGAACTCTCCTGTGAATTTTGGATGAATTCACCAAGAGGAGATGGGTACTCGCCCAATCTCACTAAATCAACCGAGGATTTCCGTCATGGAGTTCTCAACCTCTCACACAAGAAGAAAGATCAAATCCAAGATGTCCTCTAATGGTCTCCTCCTCCTCCTTTTATAAATTTGATGGACCCCTCTAGAACCTCCTATTTTATTATTATTTTAATAATGGACACTTTTCCCTCTTTCTATTTCAATTAAAATATTTTTTTTAATGTGAGAAAATGGTAAATTGGCCACCATGCCTCCCTAGGTCACTGAAAATCACTTCTAACCATCCCATCCAATATATCTCCTCGTTCTAGTTCCAATTAGCTATTACACTAAGGTGTTCCATCAAGTATTCCTCTCCTAGTGCCCTCTTAAGCATAATTAATTGAATTAGGCACAAAAATAACCTTGTTTCGCAAAAGTTGTCAAAATGTAATGGAACAAAAGGCATGTTGTGCAAATGATGGAATATGCTAAGTGAATTCAATCGGATCCCACAGGAACTCCTCAAAACCCCATGAAACATCTTCAAAATCCCTTCGGCCTGCTGATGAAGTAAACTTGCACCTATGACCTGTCTACCTCCAAACTTAAAAATCCATCCATAAGGAACACCAGAAAAAGAAACATAACAAATCCTCCCACGAAAAGATTGCTTGCCCTCAAGCAAACCAAACCTGTGGACCAGTCTGGGGGCCTAATGCAACTGAGTCCTAATGCCCAGATCCCATACAAACCACTGGCTGATGCAATGCCTCTTGTCAACCCACCATGAACAGAACCCTCAATGCTTGGATCCTAGACCAATCTCTCGTTGAACCTATCATCAACAAATCCTCCTGGATCCCGATGCCACCAAGAACAAGCATCAATGCTCCATGGCTCTTGTTCTGCTATAGCTCCAGTTGTGTATGTTGCCCCATCAACTGCGTACCAACTCATTACCTCTCTCCAATCAAATGCATGAACACCTATGTAAGGAACAAGTCTACTAGGCTGATATGGTCCTTGCTCAACTTAGAATGCTCTGCCTAGTCAATCAACAAGATTTGTCTAAGGAAATCCACCTCTCTTCCTACAATAGGTACAAGTGGCCAAATTGTGTTACACGCCCTGTCTATATAATCCTAGAGAGGGTTGTTGCCCGGAAACATGATGTAAACCTGCACCTATGACCTGTCTACCTCCAACCCTAAAAGTCCAACCATAAGGAATACTAGAAAAAAACATCACAAATCCTCTTGCCCCAAGATTGTTTGCCCTCAAGCAATCTAAACCTATGGACCAGTCTGGTAGCCCAATGCAACTGAGAACTAAAGCCTAGATCCCATACAAACCACTAGGTGATGCAATGCCTTTGTGTCAACCCACCATGAACAAAACCCTCAACGCCTGGATCCCAAACCAATCTTTGGCTAAACCTGTCATCAACAAATCCTCCTAGATCCCAATGCCACCAAGAACAAGCATCAATGCTCCATGGCTCCTGTTGTGCTATAACTCCGATTGTGAATGTCGCCCCATCAACTGTATACCAACTCATTACCTCTCTCCAGTCAAATGCATAAACACTTGTGTAAAGAACAAGTCTACTAGGCTGATATGGATCCCTGCTCAACTCAGGATGCTCTGCCAGTTCAATCAACAAGATCTGTCTAAGGAAATCTGCCTCTCTTCCTATAATAGGTACAAGTGGCCAAGCTATGTTACACGCCCTGTTTATAAACTCCTAGAGACGGATGCTGCCCAAAGACATGAAGTAAACCTACACCTATGACCTATCTACCTCCAACCATAAAATTCCATCCATAAGGAACACCAAAAAAAGGAACATCACAAATCCTCCCACCTCAAGATTGCTTGCCCTCAATCAATCCAAACCCGTGGACCAGTCTCGTGGCCCAATGCAACTGAGACTAATGCCCTAATCCCATCCAAACCACTAGGTTATGCAATGCCTCTTGTCAAACCACCATGAATAGAACCCTCAATGCCTGGATCCCAGACCAATCTCTCATTGAACCTGTCATCAACAAATCCTCATGGATCCCAATGCCACCAAGAACAAGCATCAATGCTCCATGGCTCTTGTTATGCTATAGCTCTGATTGTGAATGTTGCCCCATCAACTGCGTACTAGCTCATTACCTCTCTCCAGTCAAATGCATGTAGACGTGTAAGGAACAAGTCTACTAGGTTGATATGGGTCCCTACTCAACTCAGGATGCTCTGCCTGGTCAATCAACAAGATTTGTCTAAGGAAATCTACCTCTCTTCCTATAAAAGGTATAAGTGGCCAAACTGTGTTACACACCCTAACTATATACTCCTGGAGAGGGTTGCTGCCCAGAAACATGAAGTAAACCTGCACCTATGACCTCTCTACCTCCAACCCTAAAAGTCCATCCATAAGAAACACCAGAAAACGGAACATCCCAAATCCTCCCACCCCAAGATTGTTTACCCTCAAAAAATCCAAACCTATGGACCAGTCTGGTAGCCCAATGCAACTGAGACCTAAAGCCTAGATGCCATACAACCACTAGGTGATGCAATGCTTATGTGTCAACCCACCATGAACAGAACCCTCAATTCCTCGATCGTAGACCAATCTCTAACTGAACCTGTCATCAACAAATCCTCCTGGATCCCAATGGCACCAAGAACAAGCGTCAATGCTCCATGGCTGATGTTGTGCTATAGCTTCGGTTGTGAATATTGCCCCATCAACTGCGTACCAACTCATTACCTCTCTCCAGTCAAATGCATAGACACCTATGTAAAGAACAAGTCTACTAGGCTGATATATATCCCTGCTCAACTCTAGATGTTCTACCCAGTCAATCAACAAGATCTATCTAAGGAAATCTGTCTCTCTTCCTATAATAGGTACAAGTGGCAAACTGTGCTACATGCCCTGTCTATATACTCCTAGAGAGGGTTGTTGCCCAGAAACATGAAGTAAACTTGCACCTATGACATGTCTGCCTCCAACCCTAAAAGTCCATCCATAAGGAACACCAAAAAAGGGAACATCACAAATCCTCCCGCCTCAAGATTACTTGCCCTCAAGCAATCCAAACATGTGGACCAGTCTAGTGGCCCAATGCAACTGAGACTAATGCCCAGATCCCATCCAAACCACTAGGTTATACAATGCCTCTGTGTCAACCCACCATGAATAGAACCCTCAATGCTTGGACCCTAGACCAAATCTCTGGTTGAACCTGTCATCAACAAATTCTCTTGGATCCCAATTCCACCAAGAACAAGCGTTAATGCTCCATGGCTCTTCTTGTGTTATAGCTCTGGTTGTGATTCGTGAATGTTGCCCATCAACTGTGTATCAACTCATTACCTCTCTCTACTCAAATGCATGGACACATGTGTAAGGATCAAGTCTACTAGGTTGATATGGGTCCCTGCGCAACTCAGGATGCTCTGCCTAGTCAATCAAAAAGTACAAGTGGCCAAACTGTGCTACACGCCCTGTCTATATACTCTTGAAGAGGGTTGCTGCCCGGAAACATCGTAGCTCTATTAGTTGCCACTGCACCTATCGGCACCTCATTAGCGAGAAGGCCCAAAGATGGGTACACCACCATCTCCAGAAGATCCACTCTCATCTGTCCAAAAACTCCATGCTCCTACAGTCGACTGACCTTCTGCAAAGCTATCCTATCAACCTTCAGCACCTGCCGAGGACAAGTATATTGCCACCCTACTAGTTGTCTATACATTTGTCTGCTCCTCATCAATGACTAACCCCAAGGGTGGTTGCTCATCCTCCTCCATCACGGGATCAATATGAACCTCCAACTAGCTCCCCCCAAAAGGCTCATCATGTATACTGTGCATATCATCCTCCTTAGCTGACCAATGCTCCACCAAATTTTGCTCATGTTGAATCATCACCGGTGACTCGTCATCCTGAATGTCTCCCATAGGGTCCACTGACTGCTCACCATACACACCGGAATATAAATCTAGCCTGATGTCAACAGCTCCACAAGACTGCTCATGCTCCCTAAAGGCATCCTCATATGACCCCATGGACTCATCCAAAGAAGAGTCCTCATCCTGAAAGACAAAAGGAATATCCTCCTGCTCAACCTTTGCCATCTCATCTGCATCTCTCAAGCATGAGTGGTCAAGTCCCCAAGGTTCCTTGCAGATGAAGCAAAGACTCTTCCTCCTCAGTTCATTCTTGTTGCATGGTTGGTCACCACCAATCCTCCACAACTCCTCTTGGGTCAATCATATCCTGAACAGACCAATTGTTCTCTCCTCCAAATGGCCAACAACTAAGATTGTAACTTCTTGCAGATGCATCATGGTCTCCCATAATTGAAGACAAGATGGACTGCATGCGTGCTTTGACTGTGTCTCAATGATGTTTCTTAATGTAAAAAAAGCTGTTGGAATATTTGAAAAATTAGATCATCACACTCTAGATCAAACATGATGTCATAGGTTCAGAGTTTGGCCATATCCTCCAAAATCCAGAGCTTTTTCCCAAAGGTAAGACCCTCCAAGTTCTAAAAGGTCTCAACTATCATTCTGAAAACTCTCCTCATAACATCATCATTGTAAGGAGGTATAGGTCACAATGTTACTGAGACAGAATGCAACTGGAACTTTGGCCCTTTCACAAAGTTCCACAAAGAACTTGTGTTGCATGAGAGCAAGCATGGCTGGTTTTCGAGCCGAAATTAGTTTCTTCCCTTCTAACCGGTTCACTTCAGGAAGGAGTGCATCTAGTTCATCTAGTATGAAAAGGACTTTCCATGTGACCCTCATGTGCTTCAAATCTGTCCCAAGTGCAAATATTTTGTGCCCTATTTACTGCCCCTTCTCCGCACCCTTTGGTTGTTCTCTCTGAAGAATGGCATAGACCCCCTTTGAGAAGGGTTTGTTATTATGTTTAGTTTCCAGAAGTATATCATAGTTCATTGGGGTGTTGTTGTAGTGGTTTATGATGTGTTTCAAATACTCCATTGTTTAGCAACAAGATACACTGCCTCAATAGGAAACAACACACCAATATGATGCTTCAAACAATGTTGATACATGTATAAAATTGAACTTAAACATGCATAGTCATTTCTTAGTCTAGGCACATGTAATGAAAATAGAGGAGCCTGGTATGTAGCAGCTACTAGTAGAAATATGTAATACTCCAACACATGGTACAGAGATATGGTGCTCTGGCATGAAATGAAAAATTCGGACCTTAATATATAGCCACAAGTCCAGTTCAGCTAGTTGTAGCAGGCTTCAACCACTCAGAATGGCATTCCACAATCATCAGGACCCACGTGACACCAATGGGAGAGATATACGCACAGGTGAGTCAATATTCATCTCCCACACACAGTGACTATGTTCATGACTAGTCTGAAGTTATTAACATTTTTTCAGCAATATGAATACATCCTTTTCCAGCCACAAGAATACTGACGGAGATACGCCCAACAAAAGGAAAACATGATCTTTTTCCTCAACCAATGCTACGCTCCTAAATTCAAAATGTATTCTCTATAATAAATATTTGAGCACATGATCGTGGCCAAGCTGTAGAATTCCTTGGCTGATTGGAAGAGAAAATTATTCTTGCAAATCGTTCTTCACACTGTCTTGTTGCAACTCGATTCTATATCTTCCAAACTCCCCCTTCTAACGCAGTCAATGTGAGCGGCAACTTTGCTTGCTCGTAAGACACCCATTTACGTTAGTGCCCCAATGCATAGGCAGCAAATCGTGTTGCCTCACATTTTACCATGCACATAGTATTCTGATGTAGATAATTGGCACCCATAGGAACTGAACAAAAATTATTGTACCCAAAACTCCGATCACAGTTTGCCAAAAGTATAATGCTCTTTTGCCACTGAAAACTTTAGCGCATTCAACGGGCTTGCTTCTTAGTAGTCAATGCTTTGTTCCAGTAATATAATCACATGGGTGCATAGTCAATTCCAAGTTACTTGCCCGGTGTGTAGAGCTTAGTGGGGCTCGAACCCGAGCCTTATTTTATCTTGACTCTGCCATTGCGATTTTGGTTCTTGAAATCCACGAATTTGCAGCTCGACGCACTTTGGAACTTGAATCTGGTGATTATTACGAATAATCTGTGCATGCACATGATCGAACTACATCCCCTTTTCGTTATAGACAAAAGATCCTTCTCCACGTGATTGGATGCACCGCGAGTCAGTAGCCTATCTCAACTATTGTCGGCCACTATGTACCAATGTATTAACACCTTTTTTATTCTGAGAGCATTTGGGCAATGTAGCCACGACTCGCCCCCTTCTGCGTCTGTGTTAATGCTACGACTCGGCCCATGTTCTCTGTAACAGGACACTACGAACATCATTGGGACTTGACCCTTGCAGTGGCCTCATTCCCTTTAGAAATCTCCCTTTGACCATTATATACAAGGTATCTCCCAGCTTGGCGATTGCAG
Source organism: Pinus taeda (assembly GCA_000404065.3). Taxonomy (NCBI): domain Eukaryota; kingdom Viridiplantae; phylum Streptophyta; class Pinopsida; order Pinales; family Pinaceae; genus Pinus; species Pinus taeda. The sequence goes on along the minus strand of APFE030564232.1, from coordinate 204,338 downwards.
AACCACGTACAGTGCTCATTCAGATTCGCAGCCCACGCCACTTTACGCCAATATTCGACTTCTACTCAAGAGCGATCATCTACTTTGCATGAACAACTCAACTTTATTATCGCAATATGGTCGACGCGTACACCCAATCAACAGAACAGAGCAATTGTGATGCTTTCACGCACACCAGACTACGCACAACACTTTGGATGGCAACGCCAAGCCCACGTAATACCTTTGGCTACCCTCGTTCTTACACAGGGACGTTTGAGCTTCACATTATCATTCCATTATGTTTGCATACCAACATAGCTTCTCCATTCGCAAATCTCCAAGCGGACTGTCTTCGGCCAGTATGGTCATGTACTCAATAGAATAAGAGATTTGCCTTACTAGTAATAAGCATGCCCAGAAATTGGTTTTGGGGCTTGTATATCATGAAATTCGGCCCATATTTGGAGTCCTTTTCGATTAGTGAATTACCATAGAGAAAACAAGAATGTCGACCTCCTATGGAAATGTCTCCTATGTCAAATATTTTCTAGCGAAAATATATTCCCATTGGTATAAAAAAAAATCACCAGCAATAATCTTGGCACAGGGAAATTTTTGAAACTATTGACTTTAGCTCCAAATCAATCTGCAATGAACTCTCAGGCTAGCAGGAAAACCAGCTCTAATACCACTATAATATCCCAAACAAGATATTTGGCTAATTTTGCAAAAATCAAACTCAACCAAAATTTCTCCATAAAATTACCATTCAACTAACAGAAGATTGCCATGTAAAATATAACAAGAGAGTGCATGCAATTCAATAATACGATAAGCAGAAATAATCTCAGCTTTTATTATAATAGAAACTGGGGTTTACATCATGATACAATAAAATAGCTGAGATGGAAAATTGGCCTCAAGAATCTGCTCCAATGTTGTGTTGGACCTCTGAAATGGAACTGAAATGTCACTGTTGAGCTCTCCTATGAATTCTAGATGAATTCACCTGAGGGTTTCCATCCTGGGGCTACCAATGAAGTAGAGAACTGGGTTCTCAACCTCTCACACAAGAAGAAAGATCAAATCCAAGATGTCCTCTAATGGTCTCCTCCTCTTTTTATAATTCTAATGGACCCTCCTATTTTATTATTATTTTACTCATCGAGCACTTTTCCCTCTTTTTATTTCAATTAAAATATTCTTTTTAATGTGAGAAAATGGTAAATTGGCCACGATGCCTCCCCAAGTCACTGAAAATCACTTCTAATCATCACATCCTATAGATCTCCTCGTTTCAGTTCCAACAAGCTATTACACTAAGGTGTTCCGTAAAGTATTCCTCTCGGAATGCCATCTTAAGTGTAATTAATTGAGTTAGGCCCAAAAATAACCCTGTTTCTCAAAAGTTGTCAGAATGCAACGGAACAAAAGGCAAGTTATGCAGATGATGGAATATGCCAAGTGAATTCCATCAGATCCCATAGGAGCTCCTCAATACCCCATGAAACATCTCTAAAATCCCATAGGCCCGCTAATGAAGTAAGCCTGCACCTATGACCTGTCTGCCTCCAACCCTGAAAGTCCATCAATAAGGAACACCAGAAAAAGTAACATCACATCTTTAGCCTTAGACAAGCCACTGCTCTCATTCCTATACCAATAATCCCTCTTGGGCTTCTTCACTTGGTCTATTCCTAAGCAGATCTCTTTGTTCCTCTATATTTCTCGTGTTCCTCCTCTTCATGAGGAATTCTTGCTTCTTGCCCCTTAGCTAACTCTCAACCTTCCTCAATGGAAGAATAGAATCCCCTCCCCCTAGAGCTTCTCGGCCTCCCACTTCTTTTCTTTGCAATGAACCAAATGTGTACCTCTCCTCGTTCTTTCTCTGCAGGTATTTTTGCTAACGTTTTGCAACCATATTCATGGTTGTGTGTGGGCATGCACGTACTATAGCTTGTCCTTCAGCTCTGGCATGGTGGTTTTGTTCCCTTGCATGGTCTACGCGGACCAACCTCCCCTCGACAATGCTTCCCATACTCTCCTTTTATTTTTGTCCCTTCTTAGTTTGCACTTTTTTCTAAGGAAGCATGGTCCTTGCCCTCTTATCCAGGTCCGTATTAATGGCATAATCCAACCCATTAAAACCATGTAGTCAGCCCATGACTGATATTTAAAATAACCAATTCCTTAAGCAATGGAATCAGTGTGCCTTTCTCTCGGCCATTTTAATTCATGGTTACATAATTACAGGGAAATGCTTACAAGGGAAATCAACCAACCGGGGATGTTACATCATGCTCACGGAGCATGAGTCAATCTTTGGCTACATCTCTTACTCTGGCACTAGCTAACTCTAGCTCTAGGATCTGGCAGTTGGCTCTAGTTCAAGTTATGGCTCAGGCTTGTTTGATATATCTTCGAAGCCAATAGTTGACCATCAATTCTCCCCCTATCAGATACAACGTGCGAAGATGAAGATATCTCTACTACAAGACATGTTAATACTCGAGAATGAACTCCAAGGCATGACTGATATATCTTCTTGGTTGTTGAAGACCATTGCCAAGAAGTTATCCATCCAAGGTGAATATTTTCTCTTGCAGGAGTCTTGCTTTTGGAACCAATGTTGCAACCATCGACATCAAGATAAAATCGGCAACGATCTGGAAAATAGTAAAAATCAATAAAATATCAGTGAAAATTAGCAAACATCGAAAAATTAAGATATCAAGAACATATCTGTAAAAAGTCAGCAAATATCGGTTAGGCCAAAATATTGCAATTTCAAGATTATTCGCAATAAAATCGAAATGTTTGCAACATTATTTGGAACATCTATATGAATGATGATTATGTTTTCCACAGGGGTGAAGATCAAAACATTGATCTTTCACACGGCCAACCCAATCACAAAGTTGGCATTTAGCAATTTAAAGTGGTTGTGGAGGAGGACCAAGATGTGGAGCAAGTGAAGATGAATTGTTCTAAAGGAACCCAACACTTTGAAACTAGAATGGTTTGTAGTCTAGAATGTGAAAGGACACATCCAAGACCAGTTTTGTGCTTGTTCTTGATAACTTCTTCCCAAGGTCTAAAGATGGGCTTGGGAAGTGCAAGTTGAACCTCTACATCTTCATGCAAATAGCCTCGCTAATCGTTGATTTTTCCACGACACTTAAGAATCAAGTTTGAGTCTAAGATCACAATCACAAACACACTGAAACGCCACAACACCATTACTTTGCATAGCAAAAATAATACAATAGTCAATCGACTAGTACACAAGACAAATTTTAAACCACAACTCGTTATATTACAAAACTTTAATACAATGATCTTAGGGCTCTCGTACCAAGGATCATGGCCCTTCCAATCAGCCCTGATACAAGACAACTAGGGATTGGTATCAACAATTCTGTTGACCAATCTGTCTCTGAACAAAGTACACTTGACTTACTTCTTGATGGTGCGCATCCACAATCCTTTCAGTCCACATACCTTGAACACATCTAACAGGTACTTTGCCTCCTCTTCTGTTGACACTGCAACTTTTACCACTTCAGAAAGCTTGCATCTCCAGTCATCCAATCTGCCACTATCAATCCTCATGCTACTCCAAGAGTCACTAAACTTTGGCCCATACAAGTTTGCCCACTAGCTGCTCACTTTACCACCAAGAGTGCCAACTCTCAGGGCCTTCACAACTACCCTCTTCTAGTCTCTTTGTTGTTCCAAAGATAACCAAACTTAGGGCTTGGAGGTTGCCCTCTTATCTCTGATTTCACCCACTGTAAATCATTGAATTAATGCTCAAACATTCAGCCCTCTTATCATCAATTCTCCACCCTTGAGATCTTTGAACTAGGGCCCAAACAAGTTGCCCTCCTAAGAGTAACAAGCCTGCCCTTGTTCACTATGCATAGGGCTATAAGCAAGCCACTAATAATCCTCCAAAATATTGTACAAAAGTTGCCCCAAGCTCTGTCCAAAAATCACCAGGACAAACCTATCATCACCAAGCAAATCGTCCCTTAGAATACTAATCAAACTCACCTTTCAAGATGTCCCAAACAGTCCTAAAACCCACTTTGTTCTATGCACATAAACTGAGGTACTCTTCCCTCCTTTAGGGCTCCTGAAACAATTACAAAGGTGCCATAAACTCGGCCTCCAAGCAAGCCTCTCTAACCTGCACAATGCGTCTCCTAAGGACCTTTGACCTTTGCGTCTATTTCTAAAGCAGTGCAGCCTTCATTCCCAAGTTGCAAGACCATTGTCTAGCTCACCTTCAGGGGCTCGGCCCTCCTTCAAATGCACAGACCACAGTTTTGCCTTATCACAAAGTATTGTGCTCCTTCGCATGCACAGATTCTGCCCAAGACAACTTGGCCAGCAGTCACCTAACTCGGCCTCAACAAAACAAAAGCAAAGAAACCACAACACATCCTTTTCTCCACTTCATATCAACTACTATAGGTTTGTGGCTACCTCAAATTGGTAATCACTTTGATGAGATGCACTAGGATGCTAAGTATGAACTCAACTCGTCTTTTATTTATAGAGTTCTTGGTGGGTTTCCCTTAACCACCAAGGGTCATCACATAACTCCAAGCATACCTAAACAATAGTTTAAACTCCATAAAAACATAAGAACAAAATTATTTTCATTTTTCCAACGCCACGCCATTGATGCCTTTGGTGCTCCTTAGCCCATCAAGGGTGCCCCTTGTGTATCCATGATTAAACAATCAATTTCTAGACTTGGTTTCGTGCTCACAACTTTGGGAACAAAACCCACTACTCAGGGACATTGCCCACAAAGCCCTTTTGTGGATCAACTCCTCACAAACCCAGTACCTTGGGATTATAGTGTTGAAGAATGTAACTAGTGTTGATCTTCATAATTGTCTTTAAGTCATGAGGTAATGTATTTGTCAAAAGAAAGAAAAAGAAATTTTATTATTAAAGGAATTGACTTATTAAAGCATGGGTTTCATGCTTGGGTCAATTGTTTATAGGTCAAAGCCTCCATTGTAGGCTTCTAGGGTTTATGTCAAGTATCCTTGTCCATGTCATATTGTAAAAGACCCTTCTTGAGATTTATTTGTCAAGAAGGACAAGTCGACCTAACTGAGGGATAGAATCACCTATCTAAGGCTAGCCACTGGACCTCGTTTGGAGCAGTATCTCAACAAGTTCGATATTGCAGTTGCAGGAAGCTGGAAAAGTGTGAAATTCTATGGAAGAGGAAAATTCTAAGGGAAAAGAAGAAGGTCTCTCTCAAGGTCTAAAAGTCGAAATTTCTCCTTCCTATCCCACATGTGCAAAGTTCTAGAGTGTTGCAGGGGGGCCCAAAATCTGAAATTGTGCCAAAATTCTGGTGGAGTTGGGGTAGAAATTTTTGTGTTGATGTTGTGTTGTAGATGTTAGACAAGAAGAGACTATTGAAGGTTGTTGTATCTTATTAGAAAGTTGACTTGATGGAGGAGGAAGGCCTTTGGGTCTAGGATTTTTGTTTGTCTCAATTTGAATTTACAGAAGGAAGAGTTTTGACAGGGTTTTCCCCTATAAATGGGTTTTAGCCCTGGCTAAGTGCCTACTTCTGGTGTCCCTGATCTTCATGTTTTTGCTTTGATGACTGCTTGATGAGAAGAAAATAAAGAAAGAACATAAAGAAGTTAATAAGAACATAATAATATCACAAGTAATTATCAACATAAAAAAATCTTTTTGCCTTTTTGATTTTCTAACATGGTTTCAAAGCTAAGGTGAAGAAGGAAGAAAAAGGTGGGTTGAAGATCTATTGAGGAAAAGGAGATCAAAGTAAGGTCAATAAAGAAAAAGGATCATATAAAAGAGATAAGCCTACTATCTATAGGAACTATGTCAAACTCAATGAAGGGAGAAAACAAACTAGAAGGAGCCTCTAACTACAAGGCCTGGAAAAAGAGGATAGAACTCATTCTCGAAAAGAACAAAGTTTTTGATCTTGTTCAAGGAAAAATCAAGAAGCCTACAGATAAAACAAGTGAAGCAGAGAAAGCAAAGTCCAGAGAAACTGAAATCTTGGATATGAACCTAATAGTGTATGGAGTTAAGGACAACCTAATTCCGTACATATCCAACATAAATCCCGCTCAAAGAATGTATGAGGCTCTCTCCAAATTATTCACCATAGAGAACATTGGTCAAATAGAGAGCCTCAAGAATGAATTAAGTACTATTAAGATGACGAAAGACAATATTGTATCATCCTACTTTATAAGGATATCTAGAATCAAAGATGAACTCCAAGCAATAGATGAAGTTGTCCCAAAAAAGGAGCTTATAATTACTGCTCTTCTAGGACTACCAAAATCTTGGAGTACCTTTGCATCAAGACTTAACAATTGGAAGGATACTCCAACATCTGAACAAATGTGGAACACATGCAGTAAAGAAGAGGCTTGAATATCATTAGTAATTAACAAGGAGGAGGATGAAGAAGAAAATACCTCTAATGCCTATTTTGCTCATCACAAGAAGAAAGGAAACTTCAAGAAGTTCAAAGAACCAAAGAAGAAAGTTGACCTATCCAAGATCGAATGTTACAATTGTCACAAGATGGGTCACTACAAAAATCAATGTCCGAAGAATCCAAAGAATAAGAAGAGAGAGAGAGATCAAGCAAATGCTACCGATGAAGCTACGTCCAAAAAGAACAAGACTGAAGAATCGGAAGTCAAGGGCTTATACTACTAAGTCCTCTCTCTTATATATCTCTCTTAGTCTTCTGTTTTAAGTTTTGGATTGTTTTCCTTTATGTATAAGTATTTGGTTCGTTGTTTCATCTTTTCATGTTTGGTTTCCTCCTCACATTAAAGACGTGTTTGTGTTATATGTTAATAACCTTTTATTTGTATTCCTTGGTTAGGAAAGCTTACTAAATGCTCAAGATTATTGAGGAGACTTCAAAGGATAGACTTGAAGCATGGAAGAAGTTTTGTTGCAAAGGAAGCCCGTCAAGCTTTTATGTCCTACAAGGTTTGTTAAATAACAATTCAAGATATGTCTTAATATACAAGTTTTGTTGCAAGGTTCTCTTTATAGAAATGGCATGTTCATTCTCTTTTGAAATTTGCTTTACATTACTGACATCGTTATGTCTAGGGTTCTGAATCTTAAAAGTTCTTGTTAGGGTGATTAATCATTAGATTGAATCTACCCTCGTTATACTATCATTTTGATCATTCTTGTGAAACCCTAACCTTTGGGGTTCACTATAAAACCCTAGGACTCTTGTTGCCAAGGGTATGTTGATATTGATTATGAAACCCTTGTCTACTTAGAGTTGTTGATGTAGTCTAGAAATCCTATTCTTTTTTATGTTTAGGGTTTTGGTATTGATATGATAGAAACCCTAGATCTTTAGGATTTGGTAAATTAGGGTTTATGAACAAAACCTTTATAATAGTTATAGTAAGATCCTAGTAATGAAGCCCTAGGTGTATATTCATATGTTATATCGAAACCCTTGCTCGGTGAAAATTGTTATATATCTAATTTCGATGTATTAACATTTGTGTATTGGATATACCTAATAGAAATTGTTGTGAGTTGCTAGTGCATGATTATGAAATCCTAAACATATGTGAGTATGCTAATTTAATTATTGGTCCTCATGTTTTGATTTGTAGTATCTACGGTTTATAACAAAACCCTCATAGAAATTGATATTCTAGGAGAAAATGATATTGTTTTCAATTGTTGATATGAATTTTCTTTGATAATAAAATCTAGGGTTTGCAACAAACCCTAGTAGAGACTGAAAGTAATATTGAAGCCCTAAAGTATATGTACAATACTATGATTAGATTGTAATATGATTGAATTGTTGATATCTACGACTTTGTGTCTCGAAGATGGAGTCTAAATAAACGCTAGCCAGAAGTTGAAGTCTAGTATGTAATAAGATTTGTCTCTCGATTATTCTAAACCTAGCTAGGTTTAGGTGTTTAAAATGCTTCCATTATAGTAACCTGATTTTGATATAGTTAACTGCATGCTTATGTATGATTGTATTTGGTTGTACTTGCTATTAAAGTTTTGCAGGTACATAATCTTCAAGATGATGAGAATGTTCATAATAAGCATGATGAAGGAAGATGATTATGATTACCTTGATGTCGTAAGAAGGAATGAAGCCATGGAAGGTTCTCCAACATTATAGAAGAAGGAAGTGGTTGATCTCCCTAAGTCGAGAGGGAGCCTGAAGAAATGGCACAAGAAATGGCACATCTCCCCTGTTGAGAGGGAGGGCATATTATGATAGCTATAATGAATACCTTGAAGTAAGAATGGAACCGAAGAATGAAAGTACTACAAATAGATGTTCACAATGACTTAAGAAAATCTGAGGATGTATTCGGTGTTGCTGAAGAAATAAAAGAAGAAAAGCTTCCGGCAAAATGTATATGAATAACTTGATGATGATATAAGTGGCATCATGATGATTAAGGACCCCGAAGGTTTGTGTTTACTTGTTAATTGATTGGGTCTTTTGTGTGGTTTCATGAAAAACCTCATATTGTGAAATGGTCGATTGAAGAAAATCGAGAAAGGATGCCTCTTTGCCTCCATCCTATCATCGGCACACAACATTTTAATATGCGTTCCTCTCAATATGGAAGAAAAATATTTTCTAAACCTTCAACAACCAAGCGCTCCTCATCTCCAACTAGTGCAAGGTCACTCAAGGTCAAAATACGAGGAAAGTTACATATATCAGGTCACTAATCAAATGGACTCGTAACTAATTTCAAGAATCTCAATGCAATTTCTGAAATTGTAGTGTTTGTTGGTGCACACACTAATACTGTGTACCTCTGATGAAGTAAGACATAAGGGATTGCAACCAACATCGAGGTCTCCCCTGTCCTAGGGAGCCTTGGATCAACTTTATACAGTGACGCCTTTTCATTTTAGAAGTATTAACTAGGCTAAATATAGCAGAATCTTGAGAATCATTCAACAGGTGGGGCTCTTCTTCATTTTCTTTATTATAGTCCTTTACACTATAGTATACTGCCTTCCCAAGCATAGCCGAATTGATTGTTTCAATGCCCAACTCAAGATGCAAACCATTCTAGATTCACAAATTTCTTTCCATGTTACCAAGATAAATGCCAAAACATTAATTTCTCATGTTACTATTTTTGGCACAAAAGGATGCATACCTAGAAACACACATTTTCACCTTCACTGCACCATTCCATGGCTATATTTTTTCAGGATTTTCTTCAATTGCAAATGCAGCTTCAGAGATTGATTCAAGGGTATTGTGGAGTTCTTCCCTCGCTTCTTCTATGAGATGTCAAATAATATAGGCAATGTACTCTACTATGGATTTAAACTTCTTGGGGATACATTTATCCTTTGGTTCATCTCCACTTGAGCCAAATGTATCTTTAATCTTGCCTCGATCAAAAACAGTGGTTATATTCCTTTTTGTTGCATTTGATTTAAGAGAGGAATAAAAGATCGTATAGGAAACAGTAAATAAAAAAACCCTTGTATCTTGGTTATGGGGAACAATCTTCGTACATAGCTCTAAAGGAAACTTGAATACCTCTTCCTTTGCTTCAACTTCATTCCCCTTTACTGGTACTTCTGAAGATTTTGAAACAATGTTTCCATCACTATTATGTTGTCTTGTGTAGCCACAAACCTCCAATCTGTCATGTGGTATATCATTTTCGACATATTCTTCTGCCATATCTGAATCATTATTTAACTTTGGGCTTACTTTAATCTCTACTTTCTGGACTTTAGTTGTTGCTTTTTCATCTGCAGATCTGCAACTCCTTTTTTCTTTTGTCATCATTGATAATGCCCATGCTTCGATCCGATCTACTATTCTTGTGAAATTCCTGTTAGATTTTTCAATGTTTTGTTCTAATCTTCAAGTAAGTTTCTATTATAATCTCCAAATTTTTTGTTATAATCTTCACATTTTCAGATATAATTTTCAATTTTTTGATATACTTTTGCAAACAGTTTCTCCTTTTTATTCGAAAGCATTTTTCAAATAAACCCTTCAAGCTGGCAAGAAAACCAGCTCTGATACCACTGTAATATTCCTTTTTATTTATTTGCCTACAAATTCGAAGAAAATATTACAGCATAAAAATTTGTCAGAAATGTTAATAAAATGCAACACCAAACCACAAAAATTGCAGATAATAATTTATGCGAGAAACCTAAATTTTTATTAATAATTTTCGAGAGGATATTATATCAAAATATTTAATAAACCTGGAAGGTACACTAGGTTTCTGGCTCTCGAACCTCTGCAATTCGATCTTTAACAACTTGGCCCACCAAATCGACCCTTCTAAAAATATAGCAATTCGGCCCTCCTAGGATATTGATTTGGTCCTCTAAAAAACACAATACCTGGTCCTCTCTCTGGAATGGATAAAGTAACTCCTCATTGGACCAACTCAAACTCCCTGTAAGATTAATGATTAGCTAGGGTGGCTTTACAACCACTGAAGCGAACCTCCACCAGCTATGGTGTATATTTCAACACCGAAATTGGGAAAAATATATGGAGGGTTTCTCCCTCGCACCATAAGCTACTACAGCTCTTGGAACAATTATCGAAATATCAATACTAAATCATAACCCAATGAATTCCCATCTTCCTTTTTATAACTTTCCCCCCTTCAAAATACCATATAGGTGGCATAATAATACGATGGATCATCAAAATACTATGGTCAATACCATGGGTCATCAAAAGATCATGAATTTTCTCTTTATATCCCCTTTTAATTTGTTGAGAAATGTAACTAGTTTCGGTCTTCATAATTGTTGTTGTACTCATTTCAATATGTATCATATGTAGCAAATAAGAAAAAGAGAAATAAAATTATTATTATTAAAGCATGGGTTTCATGCTCATTATTGATGGTCTTCTAAGTAAAAGCATGTTCTTCGTGCTTCTAGGGTTTGTTAGGTCTTAGGATTTATTGTCATGAGTCAAAATCATGTCTATAAGACCCTTCAGGGCAAAATAGATTTGTAAAAAGAATTATTTTTTAGTCTAAAAAGTCCTAGAAGCTCCAAAAGTACAAGTCGGCCCTGGGAACATCACGTCGGCCTACAGGAGGGAATTTGACCCCTTGAGAAGGCTATATATAAAGAAGCAATTCGACCTCATTTGGGATACACTCACTCACAAGTTTGATCTATCAAGAACAAGTTTGATCTGAAGCTAGGAAGCAAGGAAGAAGAAGAGTGAAGGTCTGAGAGAAGAAAGGACAAAAAATCTCTGTTGTGGACTCTATCTCTCCCACATGTGTGAAGTTCTAGGGTTTTGTGCTGCAGAAGGTCCAAGTTGTCATAGGACGAAGTGCAGAATCTTGTAGCTAGAAGGAAGAAAGCCCTACCTTGACCTCGTTGACCTTGGGAGAGTTATATTGCTCTAAGTAGGTCTCAGGATGAAGCTAGATTAGGGATTCTGAAAAAGTTGCAAAGCCGAAACTGCAAGGTTGAAGTTGTCACAAACAAATATCAAAGTAAAGGAAAATAAGATTAACAGTTGAAATTTTCCATTTTTCAACATAATTTAATTATTCATTTCACTTTTTGATGTGGCTTTTATCTCCAAGGGAAAATGAAAAATTAGATTGATCTTCTTGGAAAGAGACATTATAGTCTCGATTCATGGTGACACCTATAATGTACCCAAGCTTTCAATCTTGCAGTCGATGTGGAATTCCAAACTCGACAAATGAATTATTTTGTGTGGTTGGAGTGGGTAAGTTAGGCCAACAAAATGTATTACAACAATCAATCCATGTGAACCTAATATGGAGGATTCATGGCACGGAATCGGAATGTGGTGTCGAGGCTAAGGAGGACTAGAAGCTATAATTCGACAATGACTCTCTATTTACACAATTCAAGTCAATGGGTGCTTAAGGAAACGTGGGTGGAATTTAAGGGTGGAAACAACAATTTGTTTACAAGTTTAAAGAGGAGAATTCGCAAGATTCCTTTCTACAATGACAAGAAAGGGGATCCAGGCAACGGCGAACAAAAGACATGGTGCTCAGTTTACTCAAGGAGAACTTAGGAGACCAAAGGGAAGAAGCGATGTTCAACCCTTGAGAGCAGAGTACGAGCCTTGGATGGACATAACCATGGTTTGCAAAAAAGTGGACAAGCTGACAGTTCAAGTAGACACCTTGATAGACATCTTATCTTCCCATCACCAACGGCTTCATGAATTCAACATTGAAATCCAGTGCCTTCAATCCCATCTACAATCTATCCTAGCAATGAAAAAGGGGAGATATTCAAGGCCTAGGACTTCAAGCATCATCTATCAACTCTATGCAACCAATCCAAAGCAATCGGCTCGATCTTAATTAGGTAGTTCCATCCAATAATTTCATCGTTATGTACGATTAGTAGATTAGTTTAGAGTAAATTTTTGTCATATGTCGCTTAAATGTGGATATATTTTAGGCAGCTTCTTCATATTGTATCCATATAAGCATAACTGGTGTATAGTAACAAAGTAAGTTTGAAAGGACAACTTATATTAGCTTTAAAAATTCTCGTTGCATCTAGTATCAAGAAAATATGGATGTTCTTTTCATGTGCTCTGGCACAATTTTGCTAATATAAATCTATCATGTTATTGTTTAAGAAAAAAAGATATAGGGATAGGGATAGATCCACTCCCTCCTCCCTCTACATCTCATGACGTGTAGTCTACCCTTCTTTGTAGAAATTCCACGAAATTCTAATCTATTTGAATGAACAAATTTGAAACTAACTTGTAGCTCAAGACACAAAATTTTCTCTAGTTTAATTTGCAACAGAATAGGAACAAAAATAGGAATATCAAAAAACACAATTTTTCTAGGGAACCCAACTGGGAAAGCCCACTGCTTGATTGAGAATTTTTATTGATAGAAATTTAGAGCAATGGATCTCTTACAACACAGTCATGTTTCAATAGAGAAAACAACTTATTCTCCATGCTAGTCCTTAGCTTCTTCCTTTCCTTGCCTGGCTGAGCTCCTATTTCTTTGCGTTAATTTCTCCTAAATCCTAGTGCAATAGAGGCTCTTATTATTTAGCAATTACTCCTAAATTCTAGCGCATTCCTCAAGGAATTCTCCTCTATCAATCTGCCCTTCCTGTTGAGAAATTTAGGGCAGCTAGATTGGTAATTTCTCTTTTACTTTGATAACTATTTGTGATGTTCTTTACTTCAACTTATACTATATATAATTAGCTTCTTCTTCTCTTGACTATTATAGTGTTCTTATCATCAAACAGCGACCAAAAACATGAATATCAATAGAACAAATGGACATAAGATGTAGGTTGCTAGCCAAGGCCAAAACCTCTCCTAGAGAGGAAAACCCACAAGAAATTCTTTTCTTATAAAATCTTCAAATGATAAATTCCAAGCCCTTTAGACCCAACACTGAGACCCCTCTAAGACCAAGTCTGTCTTCTTTTAGATGAGCTTCCCTTTCACCGAGTCAACCCAAGTCAAATCCTTTTCATTTGCACAACGTCAACCCCTACCACAAATTTTCGACCTTCACTGCAATGTTGCACATTTTTGGGCCCTCCTGTAATTGCTGCAACTTCGCACGTGTGGGAGAAAGAGGCTAATTTTGGCCTCCTTTCTTCTTCGCTTGGCTTGCTTCTTCCTTCTAAATAAATAGATTATAAAACTTGCTTCCTTTCATCAGATTTTTGGCCCTTCTTTTAGATCTGAAATTTTGTCGTTGTAGCTACAGAAACCCTAGCTTCTTCTTTGCACGTCTAAGAGATATAGAGAGTACAAAGCAAATTTTTCGGCTTTCTTTCTTTCTTCTAGATCTTCGCTTGCCTTCTTTTCTTCTTGTCTTGCTTCCTTGATCGAATGATGTGATGGTCTTTCAAATGAGGTTGATGGCTTCTTATATATAGGCTTCTAAGGAGGACAAATAGCCCTAATGAGGTCGACTTCTTCACTGCTAGGCAGACTTGGTCTTGGAGGGATATTTGACACATTTTGACTCGAAATAAAGAAAAAAAAAACTACAAAAAAAAAACTTATTACAAAAAGAACAATAAGGTTCGATACATATGACAGACTCTTTTGACATCTTGACTTTATGACAAACCCTAGAAGTACACAATGGGGTCTTTAACCTAGAACACTTTGATTTTGAGCATGAAACCCCATGCTTTATAAAAATGACAATAATAATGTTGATATATATAAAATCAAGAGTACATAAAAATATTATGAAGACCAAACCTAGTTATAAATTTCAACACTCCCTCTTAACTAGGGAGGTATTCATAATATCAATGGTACAAGGACACTCTCATACTGAAGAATTCTCATAAGAAGAGTTGGATTGGTAAGTCATCTCATAAGCTATCTTTTCAGCTTATATTAGTGCACCTTATCATATCAACCAGCATTGTCATATAGCAAGGCCTTGATTAACGGCACTATCTCTCAACTAGATTAGAGCACAATGTTGGGGAGACAGATTTATAGACACCTTCATCATTGCCTCTCAAGGAACATACCCCATCCGGATGTTCACAAGGTATGTCCTTTTAGGACCATTCCCGTCTTGGAATTACACATCCTTGAGGAATCTCCTCTTCGACTACTCTTGCCTATTGGATGCCCTACCTCATCCTCAAAGAGTATTGGTTCTCGAGACTACTTCTATCCTCAAGAAGTATCAATCTCAGAAGCTAACCCAATCCTCCATTCTTTCTTCATGATGTGAAGACAAGAATGATGAGTCTATCTCTCCCTCTCAACTAGGGAGGATATACTCATTCCTTTACATGAAAGAAATATACCGAAGCTCCCTCTTAACTAGGGACTTGTTTCCAACAATAGTTATTTATTCTTTTGTGGAGATCATGGTACTATCAACAGCTTGAGGGGTCCCTTTTTCTGCATCATCATGTCATGAATAAACTTCAACTTCTAGATCATGGAGCCATCTTCTTTCATAACTTCTTTGCAGGGTTTCGGCCATCTTCCACATCACTTTTCCTTTTTCTTTTCAACGAAACCTAGTGTTGAACCAAGTAATGCTAGTCATGTCATCCTTCTCATTGGAAAGTGACCTTCTTTGTCATCATCTGACTATTCTTCATACTGCTACCTCTTCCAAGTAATGTTCCTTTCAAAATCATCCATCCAAATTTACTGGTTGTAGGTGAATTTCTACAACCTTTTCCCAGTAGCCTTGTTCCAATCCAACAGGATGCTTGCTTTCAAAAATCAAAAATGAACTTCAAAAATAGAATCACCTCTTTATGATGGCCCTTTTTTGTTATCTTCTTCTGCAACATCAACATCCCTTTATATGAATATATCTTCAAGACATCTATTACCAAGGTTCTCCTCCTTCGCAATGCTTATCAGAGTCTTCATAACTTCTTCATGGAGATGTCATAGTCAATCCTTTTTAACATCAGATGTTGATTATCCATAACATCTATGTAGTTGTATTTTCACTAACTCTTCTTTCAGCTTCTTCACATATTTTTTTCTTCAGCATCTCTCTACATGGTTCCTTCTTATTAGAAATCTTATGGCCCACCTCCTTATATTCTTCAGGAGGTCATATAGTATGTTGATTCCGTCATACCTTTATGTATCATTCATATGGAAGAGTACCTTCTTCTTCAATCATGCTCATGAGATAGAGCATTCTAACCATTCTATCTGCAACTAAGTGATGACATGACTTTATCTATCTATTTAAAGTTACCAATATATGCATACCTTTTTCTTCATGTGGTCATCTAGACTACCTTTAGCAGCTTCCTTTCCCTTGCTTGAAGATGGAAAAATACTTCAACTAAATTTTCATGTTGCACATTTCTGCCATCATAACTTCATCCTTCCAAACTGTGGATCCCACACTAGCTGGAATGTATACTATCTATGTAACACTAGCTTCTTTAAGTAGAGAAGAATCTTTCCAACAAAGATTCTAGTGTAGGATTTTGATGATCCTTTTCTGCAAATGCTTCTTTTTTATGATGATGAGGTGTGATGAGTTATGATCTTCCTATCTTGGTAGATCACTGCTTCAAACTGCAAACCTGTTATTTTTACTGTCCCTTCATGCTTCTAATGACGATGTCATCTCAAAACTGCTACAATGCATAACGGTAATGCTTCCTATCATGACAATTGTCTTAAAAATGAACTTAATGTATGAGAGACCTTTAATTGTAGAGGTCTTTCACTTCTTCCTTCTTTGCTTTCTTTTCTTCTGGTTCTTCTACATCTTCGGTCACATGGGCTTCACTTCTTTCTTTCCTTTTCATGTTGCTCTTCTTGAGTTTAGGACAATTCCTCTTGTAATGCCCATATTCATTACATTCATAACATTGAATCTTAGACATGCCAATTTTCTCTTCGTATTTCTTTCAAGACTCAACTTTTCCAAACCTTCCTTTCTTCCTTGACATAGCTGCAAATGCTTGAGTTGGCTTATTTGATTCAACGTCATCCATTGCTAGAGCACATAGATCACTGAACGGTGTAGCTAGATACAAAGTTGCCCCATTCATTCGGTAGTGCATTGAGTACACAAGTGGTCATCTCTGGATCTGACATTGTTTCTCCTAACTCTTGTAGTTGATCTTTAATTTGTGATATCTTCATGAGATATGAAGCTACCCCTCTTCCTTTATTACTTTCATTTTGTTTAATTCAGTTCTCAAGGATATTATATCTCCAGTTGTACTTACAAAGTACAGATCTACCAACTTGTCAGATTTCTTTTGATGACTTCAATTTTGCTACAAAGGGAATGAAAGAATCCTTGATAGATTCAATGAGGATTCTTTGAGCCCTTATTTCTCCTTTCATATATTTTGATAATGCTTGAGCTTGATCTTGAGGAGGCTTGGTGATGGAGCCCAATACATAATAAAAGACTTCATTTTCTGCGAGAATCAAATATATTATTTTCTTCCATGCAAGGTCGTTTGATGTCCCAACAAGTTTTTTGTTCTCCTTGCAGAAGGTAGTCATTTGATTTGTAGATTGAGACATCAATATAAAGTACTTACTTGACAAATGAAGATGCCTCCTTGATGATGATGTCTTCTACTAGAGTGTGAGCTTTAGAATGAGGGAGGGATGATCTTCCTTCTTCAAAATGACAATGCTTCTTCTTCAAGATGAGGGAAAAATGTTCTTCTTTCTTCAAAATGCTTTGAGGTGTGATATTTTCTTCAATATGTGGTAGATCACTTTGATTCCTTTGATGATGATGAAGTGCTCTTCTTGCTTCCCTTGGATGATGATGTAGAATGTGGGAGGCTTCCCAAGATGCTTTAAAAGTGTAAAGACCTCCTTTCTTTGAGATGAAGGTAGGGTCTTTAAGGTCTCTATTCTTCTTCCAAGAGTTCTTCCTTCAAGATGATAAGGTCTTTGTGATGTGATGACTAGATCTCCTTATCTCTTCTCCTCTTATGCTTGGTCCTTTTGTATCCTATTCAATTGAATGATCTTTAAGTTGCCTTTCATTGTCACCTTAGCTCTGATACCATGTTGAGAAATCTTGGGCAACTAGATTAGGGGAGATTTCTCTTTTACTTTGATAATTGCTCATGATGTTCTTAACTTCAACTTGTAGTATATTTATAATTAGCTTCTTCTTCTCTTGATTATTATAGTGTTTTTATCATCAAACAGCTACCAAAAACATCAAGATCAATAGAACAAATGGGCACAAGATGTAGGTTGCTAGCCAAGGCCAAAACCTCTCCTAGAGAGGAAAACCCACAAGAAACTCTTCTTCTTATAGAATCTTCAAATGATGAATTCCAAGAGCATTAGATCCAAGACCAAGACAACTTTCTTTTAGATGAGATTCTCTTTCACAATGTCAACCTGAGTCAAATCTTCTTCATTTAAACAACTTTGACCTCTGCAACAAATTTTCGACCTTCACTGCAGGTCTACACTTTTTCGACCCTCCTGTAATTGTTGCAATGTAATGTTCCAAACAGAAAATACAGTAGATAACAAAAGCAAAGAACTAGCTACAACTATAAAATTCAAGCATGCACAACCATACACAAATAAACACTGAAATGTGGACAAAAATCTGAGTCATTGTATTAATATAATAAATGAGTACCATAATTGTGATAAGAGAAACTTGGGCTTGCTATAGCAAGCAAGGCCAAACCCAGGTGTCAAATCAATGGCTCTAAGTGCCAGAAAAGCTCCCAGAATAAATTGCGCCCTTCCTAGTGTAAACTATTGTTGTAAATGGAAACAACCCTATATTTGACCCCTCAAAAGTGCCCAGAAATTTCTGCAATTTTTGCTAGAGTCTCCCACCATAAAACCCATAAAGGGTTAGGGCAAATTTTACAGACTACCCAAGACCCCAAATTTAAGCTCACTCCTCCCAACTAGTAGCAAAATAACTACATAAATTTCCTGCTATTTGGAGCACCAAAACTCCTCCAAAAAAATTGCAAAATTAGGAGTAGACTCCTTGATACTAGTCCAGCAAAGCCCAAAAATGTTTCGGGCTAGTTCTCACCGGAGCAACAATCTCCAACCGTGAAATTCTCCACAAAATCTGATCCAATACCAAGGGACTTTTTCCTAAATTCTCCAGTTGAATTTCCCCTTGAAGACCTCTCCTCAACCAAGCAAATCGATTTCTGCCACTGCATCCTCCTTGAGGTTCGAACTAGCTGAATTGTGGCTGGAAATGACCCACAAACTCCAGGGATCTCCTCTCCAATAAGCTCTAAAATTCTCTCCTACGGTGGCACTCTAAGTCCACCAAAGAGAGATCTTAGATCTCCACCTGGAAATCTCCTTTTGCTAAGCAGCAGTGGTAGCCTTGACTAAGCAGGGCAAGAGTACTCTAAATCATAAATTCAATTTGTCAAAAGCCCCCAAAATGGTGCATCTTCCTTCTATTTATCTTTGTTTCCCCCTCTCTCTTTGTGGGCACCACTAATTCGACCTTTCTCTCCCTTCTCCCTAGCCTGATTTTCCTAAGGGGTTCAAATACTCCCCTTTGGGTGGCCCCCACTTCTCCACTGCCAATTTAATTTTCTTTTTCTCTAATGTTGGTGGCCTCCATTTCTCCAAAAATTAAGCGGGGACTCCCTCAACGCACTTTTCCTAAGTTTTACATGCCAAAACATTCCCAATGCCCAAATTGCAACAATGGAAATTCTTCTTAACAAAATTAATTTAATTGGGGACATTACAATCCTCCCCACCAAAAATTGTTTGTCCTTGAGAAATGCCTGAACAAGCACACTCTCGATCATTTGACCCAAATAGTCACTACACACAATATTGGGGTTCCAAATGTACCACTGGGTCACCCTGAATCTGTGCACCATCCTATCATAAATGAATCCCTCAATACCAGGGTCCCATGCTAATCTCAAAAGGACACCACCATGTTGATGCTGCCGAACTCTGATTACAACTGACAGCCCATCGTGCGCATGCCGTGTCTCCTCTCCTAGAACCCGATGGTGAAACACCGATAAAGGCCAAATACATTCTATCCAGGCATCTCCATGATGCCAAAGCCTACCCATCCAAAGCTAACCCTGAACTTGTCTAACAACAAGGAAAGCCTGCCTCGCCATACGATGAAGGCATCTGCGAACCACCATGTGTCTACCCAAGAGTGAACTAGATCATTGTCTGCAATGACTCCATTCATCACGAGACAATGTGATCTATCAACCAACTGAACCTCTAGATCTTATGGCCAGACCTGTTGTAACAAAGCTCTGACAACTGCTAGAATCCATCCGTGCCTCATCTCTAGTCCTTGCTGCAATCAATATATAGGCTCCATATATCATGAACTAATCTGATGCATGCTAAACTGCCCCGTGCCTGCCACTGCATAGTAATGATGACCACTAGAAACCACATGTGCCGAATAGCTATCCCCTGGATGCAGCCAATAGATGGGTATTTGATACTCGCAATCGATTCAGTGTATATGAATCCATCCTGCTCCTGCCAACCATCACCACTGAGTCTGCCATCTGCACCCTCAATAACAAAGCAACACCATATTCTACATATATTTGAATTCAGCCTCAAAAGGTGAAGAGTGGATGCAGCCAAGCCAGGTCAATTGCTATGTCTGTCCTTTATGGTTATCATAGGTTAGCTGGTTATATAGCATAGGCTATTACCATAGTTATATGATTGTCTTACATTTTTTAGTTCTGCTGTAAACCTCCCGAGGACAAGAGACTATATTTTGAACAACTTCATTAGTAATAGTATTATATAAAGACCGGACTCTTTCGACTGCTGGTTACAGACTGGACCAACTGTATCATCTTCTGTATATTATTAATATATTAGTAGCTAAATTACAAAAAAAAGGTAGTTAAATTTCATGTACTTATCAAAGGCAGTGAACTAGCTCTTAAAAATAATATCTACACTGTTATTGAGACTATCAATTAAATATTGACATCATTCCAGCAAAGTGACACCCAAGAGCATTTATTTACAGAGATCAGATTCGGTTACCCAATACATGTTAAAATGAATTAATTTTCTTTCACTAAACTTGTCCAAAAGTTCAACTTGATGGATAATTTAGCAGGCCAAGAAATTTATTTAGAACCACGCACAATCAAAATTTGGAGACTTAATGAATAGTTCCACCCTTACTAACTCAAAAGTTAAAACTATGGGAGTGAGGGTCGTCTATGTGCAAAAAGATTGAACAAGGTTCAGCATAAAACGCTCAGGATGATAACAAAATAAACAAAAGAGAGGTTCCATCATCTAAACCTATAATTTGCCAAACTCCTGCTAAAGCAAGCAGCTTCTACAGGAAAATGGCCCTGAGAGAAAGAAAACTCAGACAGTTATTCGTTGATGAATTAACAAATTAACAGAAGAGGTGTACCAAACCATGAATAAGGTTGCAGATATGCAACAGCATCAAGAACCAGAATTAAGGAGTCTCTGATTAGTAACAAAACAGAAGAATATTAAGGCAAAATTGGGGGTAAACAACAAAAGAATGAGGAGAATGGGAGCCTCAAAGAAAATTTTGAGAATTCTCAAGACAAGAAAGGTGATGTAGGGGCCTATACGAGATTGTGCACCGTCAATGCCCATATCTGTATCTATATCCTAGTAGCTCGAATTAAAATGACCAACAATATCATCCATGAGAAAGCACTAATCCAACAACACTTAGACGCAGACTCATACAGATAATAAGCACCATATAGTTCAAATACTCAAACCATTTCACAACTCAACAAATGAAACAATGTAAACACTAAAATAAGCACATAATTGGACAAAATAGTTCATTGATATACCACTATTGCTCTTTGCATAATATACTTGATAGTTGGCACCTGAATGAACTACATAATCTTTGCAAAGCTCTAATCACCATCATTAAAACTAGATATTGCCTTGCAATCAAGCTACTCATACATAATTCCAAAGGCAGACCACACAAATTTTCAAAGGAATCAAACTTACCCCAGATTTGCCAGGAATGATGCATTGCCACACCATTAAGTTAAGGGAACCATCTGGCTGAGTGTCAGGTCTAGCTACAAAACCCTATACAAAGCAAATCTTAAACTCAGATATGAAACAAGTTGAAATGTTTCAACACCAAAAGCAAAGAAGGATAATAGTTTTAGATAAACTTAACCTTATAAAACTCCATTACATCGAAGGAAAACAAGACACATGAACGCAACAATAAACAAAAAGCCTTGAAATAGAAGGGGAATGAAACACAAAAATACAACAATAATTTTAAGAGCTTCCTCTTTTTTGTATGGCATCAATGATTTAAAATGCCTTCCTATTAATAGGCCACACAGGGTTACAACTAGCCAGTAGATACACTAGACACTGACAAATAGGCTAAAATCCTCATCATATGTTAGCAATTTTTTAGGTCAAAAGGATGTCACTCTGTTTAATAGAATAAACAAAGCTTATTACAAAAATAAAATAAAAAATCCACTGGTTATCATTTTTAATTAAAACATCCACCTCTGGGGAAACAAATCCCACCAATCTACTCCTCTACAGATACCTTACAAGCTACTTTCAACCCATCTTAATACCAATGAAATTGCTTGTTAACATCAATTGTCCTCCACAGAACTACATTTAAATGCTGTATTCAAAGGAAAATTTCTTAAAACATTAAATACATGTTTCAAACACTTCGTAAGCTTACCGACAGCGTCATCATATTTTCAGGACTCCAGGGATTTGGATAACAACAAAATATAATTAATGCCAAATATTGGCTATAACAAAAGGTCGTGGAAACCTTCTCACCCTTCCCACCATGAAACCTTTGCAAACTTTATAATTGAAAAAGATGTGGCGACAACTACAGTCACACATAGAGTGAGATATTTAGCATATAATACATCATATTATTTGTTACATGGTATAGATGGAAGGCTTTTCCCCATGTGGATGTGCAAGTATCCAAACACTAAAATCTTTAAGCCCTATCAATGACCAAATCTCTTGAGTAATATCAACACCATCTGCCTAATGGGCACCCCTCATTAGCTCTATCATGGGATAAAATGTGAATTCAGCTTAACTCTGAGTGCATAGATAGTCTAGTAATCAATATGAAATCACTCCAATAGCAAACTAACGTTTACAATATAGCACAACTCGTATCACCCTTTACATCAGAAAAAATTGTCCTGAGCAAATTTTTATAATACTCAAGGATATGATTATAATTGATACATAATAAAATCCTATTTGGAGGTGATATTCATAAAACACACACTCACACATATATATGTATGTATGCATGAAATAATTTTCTATAATATAGCATGACTCTTATTACCATTTACATCATAAAAGCTAAAGTTCATAACACTCAAGGATGGGATTATACATCACAAAACCCGATCCTGAGGTGATATTCATAGACATAAACCACATATATTATATATATGCTACCCTTTGAAATAATTTTGCAAGTAAAGCATCCCAAATGCTAATGAACAGCAATTCCTTCAGTTAAATGAATGCAAGCAACAAATTCAGATATATTTGGAATATTTACCAACTCAAACATAAAATTCAAAACCAAACGAATCATCAAACCATAAACAGGTCTGAAACCACATACCCACAGAACAAAATTCAGAGTTATAAAATTGAGAATAAATGCCTACAGGAATCGATCTAATCCTAAAAGAAATTGAAAACTGAAAGATCCTTCAAAAAATTATTCTGCTAGAATTAAGCTTTGTCAAGCTCGGCATTGGTAACTGTTAGAAAATCAGAAAGCCAGAAAGATTTTACGTATATAGATAATTACTTGTGATATTCTTATGGTTTTCTTATGTCCCTCATTTATCTTTTAGTTCATCAAGTAATTACCAAAACAATAGCACAAAGATCACAGACACCAGATGTAGGCGGACAACCAGGGCAAAAACCCTATCTAGCGGAAAACCCAGTCAACAACTCTTAATAATTTCACGAGATGATCCAAGACTCTTGACCTAGAAACAAACTTCCTCCACACCAAGTCAGCCCTTTCTTCCTTCTGTAGATGATAACCCTTTCAACAATAACTTTGACCTAGCCTAGTAGCAACAAAACTTCGATCTAGTAGAACTTCGACCCAGCAGTATCCCAGCAACAACTTTGATCCAGCAGTTAGCCCAGCAGCAACTTCAACCAAGCAACTAGCCCAACAACAACTTCGATCCAGCAGTTAGCCCAGCAACAACTTCGACATTCCAATAGTAGACCAGAAAATCTACACGTGTGAGAGAGAGAGATGACCCGAAAACTTCGATCTTTTCCTTTCCAGCAATTCTCCTTCTCCTCTTGGAATTTCGCACTTGTTCTACCCTTCTTCTTGGATATTGAACTTGTGCAAGTGAGTGTTAAAAATGAATTCGAATTACTTGTATATATACCATTTTTATGAGGTCAAATTACCTTGTTTGAGGTCGACTTGATCTCCTTGAGGCCGACTTGGTGTGGAGGTGACAAATGGCTTATTTGACTCAATAATAAATCTTTTTACATGATTCAAAAGCCCAAGAAGGGTCTTTTTTAATGGACAATGACTCTAGTGACTCAGAGCAAATCCTAGAAGTCCTCAATGGGGACTTTGACCTAAAACATGACGACCCAAGCATGAAACCCATGCTTTAGTAAGTCATAATAATAATAATAATAATTTATTTTCATTCTTTTGATAAATACATTTCACTGTGACTCAAATACAATTTATGAAGACCAAACCCAGTTTCATTCTTCAACACTCCCTCTTAACTAGGGAGGTATTCATACTTACAAACACAAGTACAAGGAAGATCTCAAAACTCATGATCCATGAAGAGTTGTGGCACTTACAATGCCACGAACTAGATTCCTGACCAAGACAATCTATATGAGTTGGACAAAGATGGACTAAAGCTTTCGTCCTCTCTAGGTACCATTAGGCTTTCTTGTTAACCATCAACCCAAGGAACTAGGTGCATAATACAAGGTTAGAACTCTATGACCAACGCCACCCTCCCTTCTACTTCGGGAACTAGACATCAACACATATGTCAGCCAAATGTCCTCCCAGACATTTTACACACACAATGCCTCAACACACCAAATCTCTCTAACCTCAAGCATGTTTTTTCAAAAACTTCGAGACATTTACTTGAATAGTCACAACCCCAATTAGTATCAACCTTTCAAATACTCATGAGTAAACACGAACCTTCGAGGTCTTCCGACATCTTGATGTTGCCTTACAATTCATCAGAGTAGGACTTTGTGGCTTCCCAAACAAATCTTGACAAAGGTTTCCTCAATCATTCAACTTCCTTCCCTACTTCACCTACAGCAATCAAAATATTGTTTTCCTTCTTTCAACAACACCTCAATATTCATTCTCCAATTTCTCCTTCAAGGTATCCATCATGACTATAATATGCCCTCCCCCTCAACTAGGGAGATATACTCTTTTCTTTATCCAGGCTCCCTTTTAACTTAGGGAGATCAACTTCTTTTCTATGACATCAAAGAACCTTTCATGGCTACCATCCTTCTTAATCATCATCAATCATATAACTTCCTTCATCATGCTTATCAACTCAACTTTACTTACGAACATCTTCATCATCTTGAAGATTATGTACCTGCACAACTTTGACAGCAAGTACAACCATATATATATATATATAGAAGCTTGATGTTAACAATATCAGAATCATATAATAATGGAAGCATTAGACTTTAGACATCAAATACCTAAACTTCGTTAGGTTCACAAACAATAGGAGACACATACTTTTATATTTCAACTTCTTGCTAGGGTTTTGTCATAAACCCTAGACTTCATCATCAAGACTTTTGAGCAACTTAATCTGGATAACAATCTTCCTTATATCTAGGGCTTCAATATTTCTTGCAGAGATATGACATGCCCTACTACAATATATTGCAAACCCTAGAAGCAATTCAAACAAATATAGTTCTACAATGCATCCAACAACTTTAGAATTCATATGTTAGACTCCTACTAGGGTTTAATGCAAACCCTAGATTCTATGCATGAGATACTAAGCCTTAGATGACAATAATCAAAACCAATCACAACACAATCTAAGGTTTCAACTAAATGACCAACTTCTACTAGGGTTTGTAGTGAACCCTAGATTTTATCAATATAATGGAAACAATATCATCATATCATATCCTAGAATATAAAACTTCTACTAGGGCTTAGTTACAAACCCTAGAACTTATCAACAACTAGGTTAGCACAAACACATATCTAGGATAATCGTGCACAAGCATATCATAACATATATAGAACAAACTCAAAACACAAATATCAATACATTTAAAGTCACACATATAGCAACCTTGATTAGGTTAGGGTTTTGATCAGACAGACAAACATACACCTAGGGTTTCATTCCTAGGAACTTACTCTTGATACATAAGGGTTTTTACTCATAAACCTTAATTTACCAAGACCTCAAAGTCTAGGAACAAATTACCATCCAACCCTAAAGGACTAGGGTTATAATAATACTAAGACACAAAACATGACATTATCATCAAAACCACAAACATCAAAAGAATAGTATTTTCTAGATTTCATTAGTAACCCTAAGTAGACTATGGTTTTTCACATTAGTAATGACATACACTTGTGAAAATTCGTCGTCTCAAATTTTACTACAGCAACTGATATTATTTCTATTTGTTAAATTGATTAAACAAATTATTTGCAGTTTTCTACGGCAAATATCGAAACATATACACTGCAGTCTACACAAATAAAATTCTACGAAAAATAAATGCAAGGAAAAATACTAGCACATATAACCACAATGACAGTTATTTTTGGACAATCTTCCTCAGAAAAACCCAATGTGGGAAAACCGATGCAGCAAATGAGGGTTTCTTTTATTAATCTTCAGCAATAATTTTTGTACAAGATACGGATAGCCAAAATAGAGGAAGAATCAATGAGAGAAATTTACTGATGAATTTCTCACACTCCACAACGTTTTTCTAACCCCAAAGAGGACCTTCTACCCTTTCGCTGGCCTTACTGCGTCACCCTTTTGCGCTGATGAACGGCGTCCCTCCTCTGTGTTGCCCCTTCCAGATTTGTCTTGCACTCTGAGACTATTATTGATGCCCTCTCTCTCCCACCTGCAACTCACTCCCTGATTCGATTTTCTCTTGCCGAACTTTAGCCACTGAGAAAATTATTTGCTTAAGCAACTAAGTATCTGCTCTAGTGTGTTTTCCGTCTACCCATCGACTTCTTATAATCTTATGTTGGAGCACCAACAACCAAAATTAAATCAAAATTGATGCCCCAGATTAATTCCCTATCGATCCGTGTGAGTTTCTAGATGATTCTCACCACATCTCAATTAATACTGATTAATTATCCATATTCTCTAAGTTTAGACTTGGGAAATAATTAAAAATTGGTTAATAATCTAATTAAGACACCTCTGGGTGGAATTTCCAAAAACAATTTCTGGGTTTTGGAGAATACATGTATTATAGCCTCTCCACCAAATTTCGTGGCTAGAACACATCCAATGCTACAAAAAACTAACGATACCTCTTAGCGAGGAATATGTTTTAGCGCTGCAATCCACTAAAGCAACACCTTGTCTTAGCACCATCTCCTGTCACGTTGTTGATGTCTGGCTACTTGTTAAATACACATGGGCAACAAGAATAATCTGAGGGATAAATCATGAGAGTACAATTTTTATTAACAAATGATTTACATTTATAGTACAATATGTGACCGTTGGGTTCCACATCCCAAGGTCTCTTGGACTCCTTTTGTCCATTCGGCTTCCACACTAACCATTGAGGATTAGGTGTCCAACATTCCCCCCCTTAATCCGAAGGGTTATGTATGAGTCCAAGAAGAGAGTTGTAATACAAAATGTGCAAAAATGCATGGCCGCACTAGGCTGAATGTGCTCTGTAAATGTTGGTATAAAGGGCGGTGGTTTAAGGATGACCACCAACACTAGAACGCTTAGTGCAGTTCCCGGAACTCTTCCAAAACTGGTAAGAAGCTGAAGTCTTCTGCTAGAGGAAGTGCTCCTATTGTTTTGAAGAGGGAAACCTTCAACCAATAAAAGGAGGTCTCACCCCGCATAAAAGGGAGAACTTCAACCTAAAAAGGGAAGTCTCAACCTGTGATGGTTTAAGGATGACCAACAACTCTGGAATGCTTAATGCAATTCCTGGAACTCTTCCAAATCTGGCAAGAAGCTAGTGTCTTCTGCTAGAGGAAGTGTTCTCAATTGTGTTCATGGAATTCTTCCAAAACTGGCAAGAAGCTGAAGTCTTCTGCTAGAGGAAGTGTCCCATATTACCAACTGAAGGCATGTTCAGGGGCATCTTTGTCTCTGGCTACAACTCTGAATCTGGTGTGACAGGTTGTGGCTCAAGCTCACTTGATGTGACTTTGAAGCTTGTAGATGACCATCATTCCCCCCTATCAGATACAAGGTGAGATGATGGAGAAAACTCAATTGCAAGACTGTTCAATACTTTGGAACAAGTTCTGACATGTGTTTGGAATATCTTCTTGGCTGTTGATGCCCATTGCCAAGAAGCGATCCATCCAAGATGAGTCTTTGTTCTTGCAGGACGTTTATTTTTGAAGCATCTGTTTGAAGAATGATTGGTTTCATGACAGTGCTTACATGGATGAAGATCAAAACACTGATCTTTCAGATGGCCAACTCGGTCACAGTGTTGGCATTTTACAATCTGTTGTTGTTGTTGTTGTTGTTGCTGTTGTGGAAGATGGGCAGAGTCTGGAACAGCTGAAGCTGAACTGTCATGAGGAGCAAGTGAACTGTCATGAATGAATCCAGAACTCTGAAACTGAATGGGCTTGGTGTAGTCTGGAATATGAAAGGACAAGTCCTTGTCATATCCAAGACCAGTTCTGTGCTTGTTGTGGACAAGCTGTTCCCAAGGTCTGATGATGGGCTTGGGAAGTGCAGACTAAGTTTCTGCATCTGCATGTACAACTGCTGCTTTATTGGGCACTAGATCTAAATGAACTTCAACAATATTGTCTTGCTGTTTATGGGAGTTTGCTTCATTGTTCTGAACAGAAACAGGTTCAGAATGACTCCTCCATTTTAATTCTTCTTGTTGTAGCTGAGATTCAAGCTGCAAAAAATCAATCTATTCTTGTGCATATTGTAGACAGACCTGAATGTCTGTGAGAGAAACTTTGCTGACTTTTAATGTATCATGATTAGTAGACAATATGAGAGTTTTGAGGAGCTCTAATACTTCACTGATTCTGGCCATTTATCTTTAATGTCAGATTTTACACCTTAAAAAATTGATCACAACTACTACTCAATGCAGAAAAGTAATACCCACTCACAGTACACAGCAATATCCTTTATAAATGTGCAGCAAATGAATCAAGGAATCAATGCATATATATGTAGACAGAAACTATAATGAGTTTTTAAATACAGTTCCACAACTGGGGCAGCAGCAACTGCAAACTTTCTTAGACCTTCAAATACTAGAAAGAGTTGTCACAGTAGAAATATCAACAGTAAATTTCTCTATTAAATCATCCTTTGTGAGATCATGATCAAATACCGATCCATTGTTGTATACAGACTGCCCAATCAATCCATAAGAAAATGGCTGAATGCCAAGCTTTGCCAGCAACACTGCCTCGGAAGAACCAACCTTATCTCCTTTCTTAATAAGCTCCACGGGTGTTTTAATTTCAATAGTACCTTTGTTAATAGTTCACTGGTAATGTAGTTTCAGCAAAGATGTCTCCAACTTATCAGTGCCTTTCAGGGAAAACAACCATACATAATAGCCTTTAATTGGCCATGTCCAGCAGTGTTATTAACTCTGAAACTCGTACCAATCATATGCAAATTGCACCAACAGCTTCCATGTTCAATCAATGAGCAAGATGGGCTGATATTCCACTCGATTTGGTCTCTAGTCTTGGTCTAGACACGTCCTTACACAAACTTGACATGTGTTGTCCTTGATACTGAAATCAAATCTCCCATCAACAAAATCTCCATGAAACTGGCATTTTACTGTAGTTCCAAATAAAACTGAAGGTGTAACACCAATGTTCAATATGCCCCTAACTCTCCTAATCTAAGCATTTAATCCATATGCCATATATGATACAAAACATTATAACTTTGCATATAATTGTAGAGTCATCCTCAGTGAGAATCTCTCTGCTCCAAATTATATATCTCGCTTCTAAAATCAACACCTTTGATTTGGCACCCAAACACAATTAAAAACCCTGTGCGCTAACTATGCAGAAAAGCCAGAGTTGTGAAGAAATTGGAAAGTGATGGGCTACTGAATTTGAAAGGTGAGAATCATAAATCCTGTGACATTCATAGAAAGAATTTGTTCAGAAAAAAGGCTTTAATATATTTATATTAATGGCCCCAAGTATAGGGTTTGCCCTCGAAGATTTGCCAGCGGATTTGCCAGAAGTGGAGAAAATCCAGATTTCAATTTTTCACCTTATTTCCATTTTTCCTTTACGCTGTGTAACAAGATGATAGAAGACAAAGCAGAGTGTTAGACAGAAAAGAGTTTCCCATTTCAAAAATGGGTCAAAAATAATACCCAAATCGACCGAAAATAATGCCAAAATCTTGGCGCTTCAAAAAACTGTAACAATGGCAAGTGATCTGAACGCCCTTGCTGGAAAATTTAGGGCGGCGGAAGCAACTATGCATTTCATCAAAAAGGAATTTGCATTGTTCGTAGCCACCGAAGCGGAGAAGGGCGATGAGAAAGATGATGAGATAAATGATTTACAACGGCAGCTTTTGGAGATTCAAGAGGCGAAAAAATGTGCGGAGGAGTCACACTTGTAAAG
This sequence comes from Pinus taeda, assembly GCA_000404065.3. Lineage (NCBI taxonomy): Eukaryota > Viridiplantae > Streptophyta > Pinopsida > Pinales > Pinaceae > Pinus > Pinus taeda. Next base: position 173,835 of record APFE030564232.1, on the reverse strand, counting down.
GAAGGTTGCATGTTCCTTCAAACACAGATCCACTTCAAACATTCATCAGTCCTCGTATATACGGCACTCATCGGTCTTTGGATTCTCCTTATAGTAACCTTCTAAAGGGCCCTGTTTTTCGGAGCCTAGAAGAAAGTGGGCTTTGGCCTGGCTCACTTCCTCTACTTCGTCCCACGCAATTTTGCACTCCTCGGAGAATTCATTTTCCATTAACAATAACATAACCACGCATATCAATTATTATAACCACGCATATCAAGTCCATTCTGATTTATTTGACCTCAAATCACACCATTTCCCCAAAAATATATGCGTATTAACAGATCTATATGCGTTTTCATTGAAAAACTATATGCGTATAAACGTAACAGCGTTCAACAGAATGGTGACTATATGCGTATTAGTAATAACTGTAACAGCGATACCACGTTTCCGCGTTCTTCAATGTGACAACATTCTTTTCATGCGTGGATTGGAGCAGTGTTTTCCACGATATCCCGCTTCTCCACCAGACTCCAAACGAGACCATGCTCACCACATCTCCTCCATGTGATAGCGTTCAATATTGCAGGTAAAAGGAACTGAAAATCCAAGCGATGTCAATGGAAATCCAAGCGTTCAGGCTACGTGGAGCAGGCCAGGGTTCAAAAATAAAATGCATATGACAGACAGGGACAGAGTGCAAGAACTAAGGTTTGAAAACCCGAATTCTATCTCGTTGTTAAGGATCTTGAATGTGAAATACAGTTAAGGATGGCCGAGTGATCTCAGGTGCTAGACTCAAGTTCTGGTTGTCGATTGAGGGCGTTATGCCTGTAGGAAATCGATTGGTATGGGTGGCAGCGTACCAATCGAAGGAGTATTTCAGAGAGCAGCGAGACTGCAACGTATCAGAGAGCAGCGTTTTGCATGCAGGTGGAGTAGCTACAGGAGCAGCGCTTTTAAATGGAGCGTTTATGGACAGAGAGCACAGGTAATGTCAGAGTCTTAAAATAGCCAGAGTCAGGTGCAGCATATACAGTGCCAAAGGTCAGGTAGGAGAGGTAGTAGATAATGAATTAATGGAGCGTTACAGGTAATGGGCAGAATTGGCAGGTCTGCACACAATAAAACGCTTTATAAGGTGGCAATTCTGCTCAATTCTGATTAGGAGAAAGGCAGAACTGACATATATATAGAGACCACAAAACAAGTGGCTCAAATTGGAGCAGGACCAGCAATCGCCTGCTCTGATACCATGTTAAACACACATGGGCAACAAGAATAATCTGAGGGATAAATCATGAGTGTACAATTTTTATTAACAAATGATTTACATTTATAGTACAATATGTGACCATTGGGTTCCACATCCCAAGGTCTCTTAGACTCCTTTTGTCCATTCGGCTTCCACACTAACCCATTGAGGATTAGGTGTCCAACACTACTGTTGCCCATCAACTAATGCACAAGTGTGATATGCATTGCATCTGTGCTGTTGTTGACCCTATTGAACCACTGCTAACTACTGCAACTACCTCTTAACTGTTGTTGCTAAGAATCCACCAGTTTCTGCTACTGAAACAGGTTCTCCACCATACCCATTTGTTCTCTAAACTAGAGGAACTTAGCTCTCCATAAAGCTTTTGTGAGTATGTCAGCTCCCTAATTTCCTGTGGGAACATACTGTAGCTAGACTACCCCACGTTGGACACACTCTCTGATGAAATGACATCTGATATCAATGTGCTTCGACCTATCATGAAATACCGGATTCTGAGAGAGTTTTATGCAACTTTGATTATCACAATAAACACTGGTTGCACCCATTTTCTTCCTGAACAAGATCGCTAGCAGTTCCGTAAGCCATATGGCCTCGCACGTAGTTGTGTTGGCCACCATATATTCAGCTTCTACTGAGCTCAGTGCTACGGACTTCTGCTTCCTGCCGCACCAAGAGACCATCACTGATCCAACGCTGAAGCAATACCTAGAGGTACTTTTCCTGTCCACTGAACTACCTGCCCAATCTACATCTGTGAACCCACTCAACCTGACGTCATCTCCTCGAGTATACTTCAACCCAAGCCCGATTGTTCCACACACACATCTAAGAATGTGCCTAGTTGTTGCCCAATGTACCCTTTTCGATTCCACCATGAACTGACTAAGGGTATTAACAGCGAAACAAATGTCTAGCCTAGTGTTGACCAGATACATGAGCGACCCAATGAGTTGTCTGTATAAGGTGGGGCTGCCATAGGTCTACAATCCTGCATTCTAAATCTTTTTAGAATCTTTGTAACATATCTTCCTTGACCAAGGAAGATCTCCTCATTCTTCTGCCAAACTTCCAATCCTAGAAAATAGTGCATCAACCCCATGTCCTTCATGTTGAACTCTGCTTGAAGGTTCTTCTTACAATCCTTTATGAGCCCTGATGACCCTGTTAAGAACAAGTCATCTACATATAATACTAGAATGAGCGTCTCATTCTCCACCATTAAAGAGTAGAGATTGGGATCCATACCATGCTCTGGCTGTCTGCTTGAGCCCATATAGGGGTTTCTTTAACCTGCATACATGAGTTATCTTCTCATGAGTTTAGAAGCCTTCTGGTTATTCTATATACACCTCTTCTTTTATCACCTCGTTCAAGAATGTTGTTTTAACATCCATCTGGTGAATCTCCCATCCCATCTCTCTTGCTAGGGATATGACAGATCTGATAGATGTATATCTGGCAACTGGGGCAAAGGTCTCCTCATATTCCATTCCTTCTTTCTGTGCATACCCCTTTGCCACGAACCTAGCCTTGTACTTCTCTACACTGCCATCTGCAACGTACTTGATCTTGTAGATCCATCTGGAACCCACAACTAATCTATCTTTGAGTCTAGGCACTACCTCCCAAACATCATTTGTCATGATGGAACTGTACTCTTCTACCATGGCATCCAGCCACACCTGATGTTGTGCGGCTTCCTGAAAACTGGAGGGTTCTGCAACTTGAGCCACCAAGGCCTGGAATCTGTCAAATTGCCTGCACTGCCTCTTGTCAGTTTTAGGAGCTCCGACAAACTCTTTTGCTTCCTTCAAGGTCCGCACTTACCCACTGGTCCTACCACAAGTGGTGGGACGTTCAATCTGATCCTCCACCTTTTCCTTCTGCTGAGAACTTCCTGGATCTCCTACCACTGAGGAGGTTGGTGCTAGTCATTGTACTTGAATCCTATGAATGTCCCCCTCCTTGTTCTACCTGAGGTCACTGTTGTTGTTGTTGTTAAACTAATCTCCTACAGGCATCTCTCGAGATCTTCTGAAAGCTCTGTCTTCCATGAACTTTACATCTTGCCTCACTACAATCTTCCTGCTAGTAGGAATGTCGATTTTGTATGCCTTTGAGGTCTCGCTATACCCTACGAGATACCCCTTTTCTACCGTCTGATCCAACTTACTGTGATTCTCATCTAGAATGTGACAATAGGCCACACTCCCAAATATCTTGAAATGACTTACCTTAGGTTTCTTCCTGATGAAGACTCCCTCTGGTGTTTTCTTCCCCAATGCTTTGTGAGGTGTCCTGTTTCGAATGTACATGGTTATGTTGCATGCCTCTGCCCATAGAAATCTAAACAAATCTTCATCATACAGCATGGCCTTTGCTGCCCCGACTATAGTTATGTTCTTTCGTTCCGATACTCCATTCTGTTGTGGATTGTAGGGCGTTGTCCACTCTCTTTTGATACCTTCCCTTGCGCAGAAATCTGTGAAGTCTTTATCCGTGTATTCTCCACCATTATCTGAATGTAGTACCTTGAACTTTTTTCCTGTTATGTTTTCTACGAGAGCCTTGAACTCTCGAAACCGATCAAAGACCTCATCCTTGGTCTTTAAGAAGTAGATCCAAGTTTTTCTAGAATGGTCATCAATAAAGGTGATGAAATACTTGCCACCGCTAAGATCTATGGTGGACATAGGGCCGCAAATATCAGTGTATCAATCCCAACACGCCATTAGCTCTATTGTCAATTCTGGGAAATGCTACTTTTGTGTACTTCCCAAGTACACATCCTCGGCATAGATCATCGTGCTCGATGCTAAGAGTTGGAACTCCTGTTACAGTCTTTTTGAGCATCATAAGTGCTCCATGGTGCAAGTGTCCCATCCCCCTATGCCATAGTTCGTTCAGCTCTTTCCTACTGCTCTTATCACTGCCTATCAGTGCCAATGGAGAATCGATCTGCAATCTATATAGCCTATTGCTTCGAGCTCCAATTTGTCTTACCTTCTTCCAACTGGGATGCTTGACATATACTTTCTTTCCCACAAAGTATACATTGTACCCCTTGTCTTACAACTAGGATACTGAAATTAGGTTCATACCCAATCCTGGCACATGCAGTACAATAATGGCGCTTGTGTTGGTTCCTACTTCTGTCTCAAAATCTATGGTGCCTATCCCTACTAGAATACACTTAGTTTTGTTGCCCATAGGGATCTGGAAGTCCATTTGCTCCTCTTGATAGCTTGAGAAATATTCCATTACTCCAGTCATGTGAGCTGAAGCTCCGTTATCAATATACCAGACACCAGCTGATGCCGAACTTGACAGACACGCAAACTCACCTTCCAATCTGGAAGATAATTCAGAGGCTTCTTCAATATCCATAATTTCCTGTGCTTTTTTCCCTTCCCAACGCAGAATTCTCAACTGCAAAATACATGTCCTACTCTGTGTGGAAATTGTTGTGTTGCTCCCTCTGCCTCTAACAAATCTCGATCTGGAAAATTCTATTCTCTCTCAACTCACTCAGAGAATTAATTTTCCACGAAAATTTGACCACATAGCCAATGGACTGCACAACCTTTCTGGGGATTCGAACTGTTGCCTACGCAGGGCTTTCGAAATCCTTCTTCCATCAGCAACCAAGCTCTTCCTGCTTCACCTGTGCTCCGATACCATGTGAAAATTTATTGTCTCGAATTTTACTACAGCAACTAATATTATTTCTTCTATTTGTTAGATTGATTAAACAAATTATTTGCAATTTTCTAGGGCAAATATCGAAACATATGCACTGCAGTCTACACAAATAAAATTCCGCGTAAAATAAATGCAAGGAAAAACACTAGCACATATAACTATAGTGACAGTTATTTTTGGACAATCGTCCAAGGAAAAACCCAATGTGGGAAAACCGACGCAGCAAATGAGGGTTTCTTTTATTAATCTTTAGCAATAAATTTTGTACAAGATACGGATAGCCAAAATAGAGGAAGAATCATTGAAAGAAATTTATTGATGAATTTCTCACACTCCACAGCGTTTTTCTAACCCCAAAGAGGACCTTCTACCCTTACGTTGGCCCTACTGTGTCATCCTCTGCGTAGTGACTGTGTGATGCCTGCGTTGCTCTTCTGCGTCGATGAACTGCATCCCTCCTTTGTGCTGCCCCTTCCAGATTTGTCTTGGACTCTTAGAATATTTTTGATGCCCTCTCTCTCCCACCTACAACTCATTCTCTGATTCGATTTTCTCTTGCCGAACTTCAGCCACTAAGAAAATCGACCTACTTGAGCAACTGAGTATTTGCTCTTGTGTGTTTTCCATCTACCCATCAACTTCTTCTTATAATCTTTTCTTGGAGCACCAACAGCCAAGATTAAATCATAATTGATGGCCTAGATTAGTTCCCTGTCGATCTGTGTGAGTTTCTAGATGATTCTCACCACATCTCTATTAATACTGATTAATTAACCATATTCCCTAAGTTTAGACTTAAGAAATAATTAAAAATTGGTTAATAATCTAATTAAGACACCTCTGGGTGGAATTTTCAGAAACGATTTTTGGGTTTTGGAGAATACATGTATTCTAGCCTCTCCACCAAATTTCGTGGCTAGAACACATCCGATGCTACAGAAACTAACAACCCTTAAGTTAGTGTTTTACAGAGAACCTATTAGGGTTCCACAAACATGATGTTTATAATGAGAGTAGATTCAATCTAATGATTTAACCCAAACAAGAATCTTTATGATTCAAAGGTCCTAGACATAACACTTGTTAGTAATGTAAAGCAAATTCCTTAAAATGAATTAGTATACCTTTGTAACGAAGAGAAACAAAACTTATAGTCTAAGACATGCCTTTGAGTTTAGACAAACCTTATAAGACATTAATTCCAATAGAGCTTCTATGCTTTGTCTTGTGAAGTCTTCTTCATAGCATTTGAGTATATCAGTAAGATTTTCCTAAACAAGGAAAATATATAAAAAGGAAATGTTATTAGCATCTAGTATAAACACATCGAGATAAGAAAAGGAAAACCAAATATGAAAGATAATACACAGGGTAAGATACTTATCTTTGGAAAAGTGGTGAGGGCTCCCTCTTAATCGAATCTCGAGGGATGTCTATAACTTTAACAAAACAATCAACAATGTCTTTCCAAAGAATGTTGAACCTATAAGTGTTAGAAAGCAAAATACAAAACAATTCAAAAGCTTAGAGTAGAAGGATAGAGTCCCTAGAAAATAAGTCTTTGACTTTGGATCCTTCCTTCTTGTTCTTCTTTGGAGGTCCTTCATCAACAACATTTGCATATTCCCTTTCTCTCTTCTTGTTGCTTGGATTCTCAAGACAATCGCTTTTATAGTGACCCATCTTGTGACAATTGTAGCACTCAATTTTGGATAGGTCTATCTTCCTTCTAGGCCCTTTAGACTTCTTGAATGATCCTTTGTTCTTGTGATGAGCAAAGTAAGCATTTGAAACTTTCTCCTCTTCATTCTCTTTGTTGCTTACTAGAGAATTCTGACTTCTTCCAAATTGCATGCATTCCATAGTTGTTCAAATGTAGGAGTTTCGTTCCAACTATTGAGACCTGATGAGAAGGCACTCCATGATGTTGGTAATCCTAGAAGTGCAGCGATTACAAGCTCCTTTTCTGGTACTATCTCATCAATTGCCTGGAGTTCATCTCTTAATCTAGCTATTCTCACAAAGAATTATGGAACAGTGTCTTCCTTTGTCATCTCTATAGATCTCAGTTCATTCTTAAGACATGTTATTTGACCAAGATTCTTGATAGTGAATAATTTCGATAATGCCTCATACATCTCTTGAGCAAAATCTATGTTGGATATATATGGAATCAAGTTATCCTTTATTCCATCCACCATTAGTGTCATGGCCAATATTTATGTTTCCCTGAACTTTGCTTTTTTATGCATCACTTGACTCATTTGTAGTCTTCTTCACCATTCCTTTGACTAGATCCAAAACTTTATTAAATGAGGTTTATCCTCTTCTTTTATGCCTTGTAGTTGGATGCTCCTTCTAATTTGCTTTCTCCCTTCATTGAGCTAGACATTGTCTTTGAAGATGGTAGACTTGACTTCTTATATGATCCTTTCGATGACCCTTATTCAAACTTCTTATTCTCCTTTTAATAGATCTTTGAGTTGCATTCTTCCTCCTTCTTCACCTTAGCTCTGATACCATGTTAGAAAGTCAGAAAGGCAAAAAGATTTTCTTTGTATAGAGAATTACTTGTGATATTCTTATGGTTTTCTTATGTTCCTCTTTTATCTTTGAGTTCATCAAGAAATTACCAAAACAATAGCACAAAGATTACAAACACCAGATGTAGGCAAACAGCGAGGGAAAAACACCTATCTAGGGGAAAACCAAGTCAACAACTCTTCCTTAATAATTTCACAAGATGATCCAAGGCTCTTGACCTAGACACAGCCTTCCTCCACGCCAAGTCATCCCTTTCTTCCTTCTATAGGTGATAACCCTTTCAACAATCACTTTGACCTAGAAGCAACAACTTATAGTAGCAACATAACTTCAACTCAGTAGTAGCCCAGCAACAACTTTGACCCAACAGCTAGCCCCGCGACAACTTCGACCCAGCAGCTAGCAGCAACAACTTTGACCCAGCAGCTAACCCCGCGACAACTTCGACCCAGCAGCTAGCCTAGCAACAACTTCGACCCAGCAGTTAGCCCAGCAACAACTTCACCCCAGTAGTTGACCTGAAAACTTCGATCTTGTCCTTTCCAGCAATTCTTCTCCTCTTGGAATTTCGTACTTTTTCTACTCTTCTTCTTGGATATCGAACTTGTGTAAGTGAGTGTTCCAAATGAATTCGAACTACTTGTATATATACCCTTTTGGTGAGGTCGAATTGCCTTGTTTAAGGCTGACTTGATCTCCTTGAGGCCGACTTGGTGTGGAAGTGACAAATGACTTATTTGACTCAATAATAAATCTTTTTACATGATTCAAAAGCCCAAGAAGCGTCTCTTTTAATGGAAAATGACTCTATTGACTCAAAATAAATCCTAGAATTCCTCAATGGGGACTTTGACCGAAAACATGATGACCCAAGCATGAAACCCATGCTTTAATAAGTCATAATAATAATTTCTTTTTCATTTTTTTGATAAATACATTTCATTGTGACTCAAATACAATTTATGAAGATCGAACCTAGTTACATTCTTCAACAGTAACTCCACGAATTGATTGGTTTTCCATTAAGAAAGATCATCAATATATACAAGGAGAAGGAGACCCTTGGAATTCATATTTCAATGTCTCCTTGTCTTCTTTATTCTCATATTTACAATATTTTCTTAATCCCTAAAGATTAGGTGCCAATGTCCCCCCCCCCCCACCTTAATCTGAAGGGATGTTGGTGAGTCCAAGCGTCATTCTGAATCTTTCAAACTTTTCTCTTCCAAGCGCTTTGGTGAAGATGTCTGCAATCTAGGCATTTGTGGAACAATGTCATAGGTGAATAGTCTTGTCCTCAACATGATGTCGAATCAAATTATACTTCGTATTGATATGATTGGTTCGATGATGGAACTTTGGATTCTTGGCCAATTTTATTGCAAAAGTATTGTCAATCAAAAGAGTAGAATGCACTTGTTTCTCCTTCAAGAATTTTTCTGAGCCACACAATTTCCTTCATTGCTTCTGCAGCTGCCACATATTCTACCTCTGTTGTGGAATCTTTTGGAACTAATTGTTTGTGTGACCTCCAAGAGACAGCGCCTGATCCAAGACTCATACCATAACCTAAAGTAGATACTCCATTTTCTTTATCTCCATCAAAATCTGAATCAGAGTATCCAATCAAGTTGAAGTCATCCATCCACCTGTGTATACTTGAGTTCAAAGTCTTGAGTTCCCTTCAAGTACCTTAGAGCTCTTTTAGCAGCACACCAATGACCCTCGCAAGGCTTTTGCATAAACCTGGAAAGGATTCCAACAGCAAATGAAATATTTGGTTTGGTAGTAGTGAGGCAATTAAGACTTCCTATGAGTTGTTTGTACCTTGTTGCATCCTCAAATTCATTTCCTTCTTTGGATGTGAGCTTTAAGTTTTGTTCCATTGGAGTGGTTAAAGAATTGCATTCAGCCATGCGAAATTTGTTCAACAAATCTCCAATGTACTTCTTTTTCGAGAGGAATATAAAATTCTGATGTTCGGTTACTTCAATCCCCAAATAGTAGTGAACATATCCCAAATCTATCATCTCAAAACCTTTCCTCAATTCTTTCCTCGTGGATGCAATGTAATTTGCATTGTTCTCTGTCATCAGTAGATCATCTACATACACCACAAGATATACAACAGTTTTTCCAACTTTCTTGACAAATAAAGTTGCATCATCAAGAACATAGCGTTTGAAATTTAGTTTCCAAAGATGCTAAGTCAATTTCTCGTACTAGGCTCATGGTGCTTGTTTGAGGCGATACAAGGATTTGATAAACTTGCATTGCTTGTGCTCCTATCCCTTCAAAACAAATCCTTTTGGTTTAGACATAAAAACATTTTCTTTCAGATCTCCATTCAAGAAAACAGTTTTTACATCCATTAGATGGACTTTCCATCCATTTTGAGCTGCCAAGGCAAAGTGAGTCTAGATGGTAGCCCCTTTTATTGTGGAGGTAAAAGTCTCCTCATAATTGACCTCTTCTTTCTGTGCAAAACCTTTTTCCACTATCCTTGCTTTATGCTTGTCAAGAGAGCCATCTTCTTTATAATTGTTCTTGAAGACCCATTTGCAGCCAAACGGTTTGGTTCCAAATGGAGGGTCCACCAGTTTCCAGGTCCCATTATTTATCAAAGCATCATACTCTTTTTGTATTGCTTCTTTCCATTCATCGTGAGAAGCAACTTCTTTAAAGGAAGTTGATTCAAAATTTGTAAACAAATTTAATTCACAATCATAAGAAACATCCATATCAACCACTGAATCAAAATCATCTACATCACCTCCATTCTGTCTAGTAGAATTTCTTGTTCATGTCTTTCCAACCTCATCAGGATGAACACTTTCAAGTGTCTTAGTGAGCCATTTTGGAGGACCTTTTCGAGATGGCCCAAGTTGTTTTGTTGACTAAGATGGGGTTGAATCAAGATTTAGCCTTCCAATTCTCTCAATCACATCACTCAAAGTGTCTTCTTGATCAGTGGTTGGAGCTTCATAAGGGGGAGAGAGTGCTTCAAAAGGAGATTCCACAAATTGATCTAGGATAGGGATCCCCCCTTCAAGATGTGGAATCTCATTACCAAATTCCTGAAAAGATTTTGCATACCCGAATTTGCCCAAGCGATCAAGTTGTTGCTCAACAACATTGTCAGCCTTGAAAGATTCAAGAAAAATTACATCTCTAGACATTATAAACTTCTTATTTACTTCATCATAGAGACAATATGCTTTAGAGGTATTCGAGTACCCCAAGAAGATACATTTTCGACTCCTTGCACCAAGTTTGTTTCTCTATTCTTTAGGTATCAAGGCATAACAAGTGGAACCAAAAACATTGAGATGTCTCACCAAAGGAATGTGGCCATACCACACATTTCATAAGGAGTCTTGTTTTTGAAAGCATGAGATGGACACATGTTCTTAATATACACTGCACAAAGAACTGCATCAGCCCAGAACATTGTTGGAAATACTGAGAGGGGGGGTGAATCAATATTTCTTATCAACTAGTATTTAACTAATCTTTTCAAAGCATTAGCTATTCTTCAACAATATTCAAAACAGTAAATAAGCAGTACACAATGAACAAATGAATTTTTAGGTGGAAAACCCCCTCGGGTCAAAAACCACTGAACGTTTTTCTAATAAGTTCTTTTAAAACCTTCAACCCCAACTGAAAAGAAAGCTACAACTCCCTAGAACTCTAGAAAAGAATTCTTCTCTAGCACCTACTAGAATGACGCCCCAACGCCCTAAGGTTTTATTAGTAGTCAGCTGAATGGATGCATCAACACCCTAGAGCAAGCACCAACTTGCCCTAGCCCCACCCTAAAGTGTTTTTAGGCACCCACCTGAAGATGACTTCAACCACCTCCCTAGCACCACCCTACCATCTTAGAAAGACAAAAATTAAATACAAAAATTGTGGACTCTAGTACCAAGGACAATGGTCCACTTACAAAGATATACAATGATTTTTGCTCTGACTAACAGCGCTAGACTTAATTACCCTTGACTCATCAAACCCTAGGAACAAAATTGCAAACCAAACCCCTTATCCCAATTACAAAATGACTTCTTCAAATTTTGTACAATGGTACAATATTTTACAGGACTGACCTTTACAACAAATACAATGATTTGACTTGCAGTAGAATATGTCTTGAAGTGAATTGTTGTTGATGATGGAATCTTGAGCGTTCTTTGTTCTGGATGAAGTTGCTTCTGCTCTACTTGAGTGATAATGTTGATGACCCTAAGCTATAGAAAATCTAGGTTGTGATGTTGTCAATTACAAGTACAGTGATTTCTTCATAACTTCAATTCAGTGTACTCACTGTTGGAATAATGATAGCATAAAATTTTGAGTCTTCAAGATGATATAACTGTTGTCAGATCTTCACTTATACACAGTCTTCTTAGGAATGAATGCCAAAGTGTTGTTATTGGTTGTTATAGTCACTCTTCAAGTCTTTCACCTACAATTAAGAAGTATGCCCATATGAATCCCTTGAACCCAAAAGTAAAATTGCAAAATTTAGCCCTAACTAATGATACTTACCTTCACCTTTGGATGCACCTACAAATAAGAGATACGCAACAAGTGACAAAACAAATTTATAAACAAGACTTACCTTGACTTACCTTGATGCGGGAAGGATTTTCTGAAGTGTTATCTTTGTCATAGACCTGAAGACTTGATGCTTGAACACACAACCCTAATACAACAGACCCTAAAAGCTAGCCCTAAACTTAATCCTAACAAACCTAAGACCTCTATTTTTAAACAAACCGAAAACCAATCCTAATCAGACCTAGAGCAGTCCTAAAATTTAACCCTAACCAATCTTAAAACTGGTCCTAACCATAATCCAATACCAAAAAAAAAAAAATCAACCTACACACTTGTTGTCCTTGACATAATTTTACAAGACCCTACAACATACAAACCACCTACAAAAACATGCCCAGAACTTCGATTCTTATCAATATGGTGACCTGTAACAAGATGAAAAGAAGACCTAAAACAAGTCCTAAACTCACTCTCTTTTACAGTCAAGGGATATCGAAATTTTGTAGCTATTTCTCAACCCCAAAACTATAGGTCTAAGTCTGAAGTGTGCTTATGTATCTTCGCACAATGATCTACAATAGACCAGTCCTAAAGATGCCATAGATCCTTCAACAGAGCTTCGCTCTTCTTGAACTTAGATTCTGCACAAAAAGACCTGCAATAAAACGAACACTTAGGCTAAACAGAACCGAACCCTAACCATTGTAGATCCTTGCATTGAAAGCTTCTAGGATGGCCAAAATTATAGAGCTTGTGTCCTCAGATTATTTGTTCAAGTTCATGATTTAGTACGAGAGGAATAGTCCTCTTTTATATGTCTAGGAGGTATAAAGGATGGGTTCCATAAAGGTGATCGTTGGAGGATAAGGGCGGGCTCCATAAAGCCTTAAAACATTTAAACTTTATACAATACTAGCCTTGTGTTCTAAGTAAAGAAGTTCACTAGCCTTGAGGGAATGATTATGGTTTTCTTTACTCCATGTTGTCCCAAACAACATTACGATACTTCTTTAATCTGTCATTCTTACAAGCAAATTGATTCTTTACTTAAAGAATGACTAAATTAGAGTCCCCCTTGATACTAAGGATTTTAATTTTCAACTCTTTTGCTAACTCTAGACCTAACAATAAAGCTTCATATTTGGCTACATTATTAGTTGCATCAAATTCCAATCTATAGGTAAACTTGAATATATGACCAAGGGGTGAGGTAAGGACAACTCCCGCACCCCTACCATACTTTGAAACGCACCATCAAAATTCATATGCCAAATCCAATCCTTCTTACTTTCCACTTCCTTCTCCAAAGGAGCAATAGAGTTAGCCAAGATAGCATAATTTCCCAAATCATTAAATTCACATACAACTTCATTAGAAGGTGTTAAGTTTAGGTATGTTCTATGCTTAGAGCAATTTATTTCAATTTTCACAATTAGCTCAATATCTTTTCCAGATTAGCAATCACATCAACATTAAAGTAAACTGTACATAGAACATAAACATAAATCGCAGAAGACAAGCCAAGATAAGAGGACACAAGATGTGGCGCTAGCCAGGGACAAACCCCAATGTGGGAAACCTGATCAATTCTTCTTATATGTTCTTCAATAGTTCAGCGAGAGAGAGAGATAGTATGTTTACAACAGAAGTCAACACTTTGACTTATCTAGATAAGAGCATAGATCATCTCTAAGAAGATGATACATGAGATCAGTTGAAGACATGTTGCTTCATCTGATTCTCCAAGGTGACTCCTTCACCTATCGTTGTGTTACATTTCGTCATCACGTTGCACTATGTTGCACCAATCATCACTATTATGCATCTCAACATGCTTCATTAATCATGACTGTACCCATCATTGTACTGCATTATGTGCCCTTGCTACATCATGTTGCCATACTAACCTATGTGCTGGCTGCATCTTGCTTGCTTGTTGTCCCTAGCTTGCTTCTTGTCCTTTGCATGCTTGTTGTTGCATGCTAGCTATCCCTTGCATGCAAGCTGTAACAATGCATGCTTGGTGTATTTGTTGCTAAGTACCATACAATTGTCCCAATGTTAGTTAGTTGTCCCTTGCATGTTGCTCTCCTTCGAAGACAGATGCTCCAACAGTTCCGTTCCCGACAGTTCCCAGCAGTTCCGCAGTTTCGGATGTTCTAGTTGTTCCTAGCAATTCCCGGTAGTTCCCGGCAATTCCAGCTGTTTCGGTTGTTCTCGACAATTTCCAGCAGTTCCGGCAATTCCCACTGTTCCCAACAATTCTGGTTGTTCTCGGCAGTTTCGACAGTTCAACTGTTCTGGTTGTTCCCGGCAATTTCGTCAATTCCCCACTGTTCCGGGCAGTTTCGGCTTCTGCCCTATAGATTAGGGCAACGTTATCCCTTAGGATCTCTCCTCCTACTAAAACCCAAAGACAAGTAGAGAGGAAGAGATCCCAAGTGTGTTGAAATGACTTGAAGGCCACCTCTATTTATACTAAAATGTTGAGCACAAGTGGGGTTTATTTGGTTGTTGGCCGACCTCAACGAATTGTCCCATAACACAAATAAATTCATATCTCAATGAATACTTATCGGAATCGGATGATCTTTAGATCAATCCTACACCTCTCGATGAGAGGGATCCAAGAAAAATATCAGATTCGATTAATAAGATGACCCACATGGAGTTTGGCCCTAGTTGCCAATTTTAACACTCCCTCTCAACTAGGGCGAACTCCATCCGCTGATCCATATGTCTGACTGCACTATCTCTACCATCAGTGCCCTACACTGCTCTGCTTTGCTGAGCTTTGCTTTTCTCTGCACTGCTCTGCTTTGCTCTACTCTACTAAACCATGAAGCAAAAGAATTGATCGAGAATGTCTCATACCATTCTCTACTGACCCAAAGTCAGTTTCATCTGAAAAAAGTGTGTTACATCACTCTTACTAACTCGAGTCAGTTTTATTGATCCCAGATCAATATCACAAGAGAGTGTCTCAAACCACTCATATCGATCCTAGATCAATGGAGGTCATCCTAACATAGGGAGTGCGGTAGATACAACGATGCATCCATCGATAGTACTAGTATGGTCTCTAACCCCATTTCCCTGCTCATTGATCAGATGAGAGGTACTTCCCATGAGTCCCGGACTACATGGGTAGGATGCCTCGCCAGAAGAACTAATCATCCTGTCCACAGGAGAACAAATCGTCCTGCCCCGCAATCGCCATGGGAGAACTAATCATCCCGGCCCACAGGAGAATTAATCATCCTGTTTCACAGTTGCCACAAGAGAACTAATCATCCCGGCCCACAGGAGAACTAATCATCATGTTCCACAGTTGCCAAAGGAGAACTAATCATCCCAGCCCACGGGAGAACTAATCATCTTGTTCCACTATTGCCACGAGAGAACTAATCATCCCGGCCCACAGGAGAACTAATCATCCTGTTCCACAGTTGCCACGGGAGAACTAATCATCCTGGCCCATAGGAGAACAAATCATCCTATTCCACAGTTGCCACGGGATATCACAGGGGAAGGTTGAACCTGTCATCTTGTACATAGCGCACCACCAGGGGAGGGTGAGTCGCCCTATGGTCGTATGTTGCTCCAATAAGTACCCCAAGCCCCCCAGAGCTCCCAGAGCTCAATGCATGCAACATGCAGGACCTTATAAGAAGGTCTCTCAATGACTCCAAGTCATTCGGGAAAGCCACAGATTTGACCTTTCCCTGGGGCTTTGACAAAATGTCTGTGACCTATACATCAGTCTCAATGTGATGGAGCCTCCTCGCTCATCGACTTACCATATCCCAGATAAGGCAATATCTAATGTCTATCTGCTGGAGCAATCATCGAATACGGGATTCCTCGATAATCGAATCCCCCCTCTAGTTGTCACAAAGAATCACAGTGGTATTCATCATGTGTACAAACAGCTCACTTAAGAGCTTCAGCAACCATGCAGCTTCACACGAGATTATACTCGTAGCTATGTATTCGATCTCGGCAGTGCTTATAGCAATCGACTTCTGCTTCCTACTCATCCATGATATCGAAGCAGAATCCAAAGAGAACCAGCACTGAGAAGTGCTCTAGTGATCCTCCACACTGCCTGCCCACTCAGCATTCGAATAAACATGCAGTTTCATATTTTCGGTAGTGTATCTCAATCCATGAGAGATTGTGCCCCGAAGATATCTCAAAAGATTCTTGCCACCAATCCAGTGAGGCTCAACCAAATATGAGCTCACCATGCTAACTGCAAAACATATGTCCGGACAGAAGTTCGCCAAGAACATCAATGCGAATGAATTTATTAAACTCAGAGGCATTTCCCAAATCTGGTCCGACATCACTACCATATAACTTCTGAAAGTTAGGATTCTCAAGGTAGTCACAGGCTTGCAGTTTATCATTCCACATCTGGAATCCAACTCCCTCTTACTTCTGCAAATGAGAAGGTCTGCACCTGTCAGAAATACGCCGTCCTCATAAGGTGTTGGTATGAGAGGTCTATCATCCACAACCTTTAAACAATGGTTTGGATCGACTTCACTCTTAGTGAATCTCAGCTTCATCTAACAGTTATCAATCCTCTCATACTACACCCGAGGAGTTTTGCTTCAAGTCATAGAGGTCTTTCTTCCACCTGCATACGTGAGATTCCCGATCATCAATCTCAAACCCCTCGGATTGTTCCAAACCTGTGGACCTTCTACATGAGGGGAATGGTCCCCTTGTAAGGTTTTCCTCTGGTACATCTTAGACATGTACTTTCATGCTCTTTTTGAATTCAGGCATCCCTATCACCATCTGACTCAGAGACCTTCGGTGCTATGTGTCAATGGACATGGTCCCCATTGGACTTCCTGTAACTTGATACAACCCTGAACTCAAAAACATCTTTGAAAATTCTATTTTCAAACACGTACCTTCCATCGATGAGTGCCACCTCGTATCCTTTGACTTCCATTGCTGAAATGGACACGAGGTTCTTGTGATCCAGTACATAAAAAAGATTTTGTAAATGAATCGAGTTACCCTCATTCAATTGAGGGGTAACATTCCCTACACCCTTTCCAGGATAGGTGGCATCAACTCCAAGTATAATCCCACGATTGCTTCCATCTCTACCAAATTACAGAGTGCACCCTTCTATCCGATGAAGTGCCTTGAAGCACTACAATCAATAAGCCAGATTCCCAAATAATCTGAAGGAGAGGACCAATACAAGATAACGCTTCTTTATCTTATCAAAAACAACATTTGATTCTTCATACCTAGGGTTCCTTGCTTTCTTTGAAGTGTCGGCCATTTCCATGATGACCTACATTACCTGTCATTCCTTTGATCATTGAAGATGTCCTTGGAATGGTTGTTATCTTCATCAAGAGATGTGTCTCTTCCATTCGAACACCCCTTCTCATAATGGCTGAACTTATTACAACCAAGGCATTTGCCTTTCCTTCCACCCTTAGATCCGGACTTCCCATTGAAGTGATCTTTAGGTAGGCCATCAAAAACTTCTGATGCGCCATTCTGATAATATTCGCTGTTTCGACTTCAACCTTGGTGAATTTGAAGAGGGATGAGGAATCCAATGATCCTTTTGTCCTTTCCCACCGTCTTCGATGATTGCTCTTTCACTCTTGCTTGGGCATTGTCTTCACCTCAGCTCCGATACCATGTTAAGTTTAGGTATGTTCTATGCATAGAGCAATTTATTTCAATTTTCACAGTTAGCTCAATATCTTTTCCAGATTAACAATCACATCAGCATTAAAGTAAACTGCAGATAGAACATAAACATAAATTGCAAAAGACAAGCCAAAATAAGAGGACACAAGATGTGGCGCTAGCCAAGGACAAACTCCAATGTGGGGAAACCCTTGATCAATTCTTCTTATATGTTCTTCAATAGTTCAGCACACAGAGAGAGAGATAGTACATTTACAACAGAAGTCAACACTTTGACTTATCTAGATAAGAGCATAGATCATCTCTAAGAAGATGATACATGAGATCAGTTGAAGACATGCTGCTTCAACTGATTCTCCAAGGTGACTCCCTCACCTATCGTTGTGCTGCATTTCGTCATCATGCTATACCTCACCGTGTTGCACCAATCATCACTATGCTACATCTCATCCATGCTTCATTAATCATGATTGTACCCATCACTGTACTGCATTATGTGCCATTGTTGCACCATGTTGCCATACTGACTTATGTGCTAGCTGGATCTTGCTTGCTTGTTGTCCCTAGCTTGCTTGTTGTCCTTACAAAATCAAAATGTATTACATAAATACTGAGGGAATGCCACTAGAAAATACAAAAGAGTAGATACAAAATAAGTAGGAATATCATAGCTCAGAACATGATATGTTCCTTGAAGTAGGGTTAGGCTCAAAACATCAAGGATGGAATAAACATCGGCCGACAACAGAAGTCTCTAATGCATTGTAATGGCAAGTCTAATAAAGTCGTGACAACATAATGGGAATAGACACGACAATCTGAACCATTGTAAATTGTAATATTGTTATAACAAAGTAATATAACTCAGCTACCTTGCATAACTTGGTTACACGACAGTTGCCATCTGTTTGTTTAGTTTTCTGATATTACAAATTATACAAGAGTTTGGAAAATGCTTACCTGGCCCCACGCAAACAATGACCAATGACTCAACGAGCAAACAAAGAAGCTCTAGCGAGACAGCAGCGACTCCAGCAAGCTTCGACACCAAAAAATGCCCGAAAAACCGAAAAATGAACCTTGTGTGGGATTTATGTGTGATTTATTGTGACACGTGTCCAAAGAGGAAAAAACACTAGGGCACGTTCTTGCCACGATGAACACGCGTGTCTCGATTGGAGGACACATTCAAAACCGTGTTGGACATGTTTTAGGTCGTATTTCGTGTCCGACACGTGAAATACAAGACACGTGACCCTGGGGGACGTGTCCTGTGACTTAGATTGCAAGATACAAATTGCACTTATATAGTAGCAATTTGAAGGAAAGTGACTTGCAAAAATGAAATTTGATGGATCAGATTATTACTTGCAAAAGTAGATGTTGTACTTGCTAAATGAAATACTCAACAACAAAATATCATAACTTCAATAGATAGTGAGGGCATTCACCATGACAAGTACATGAGATAAATAAAACTTGCAAGTAAATTGGAAAATGCTTTATAGAAAGTAAATTAAGATGATATGCAAGCTAGCTAAGGTGAGATGCAATTATCTTGGTAAGTTTTTAAGCTAAATGCCTATCTACATGTAACATTTCTTTTCACTGTTTCGAAACAAGTCGCTAATGTGAGTTGTGGAAGGACACCCAATAAAAGACAGTAGAGGTTGTATTAACGATCCCTCCCCCGGAATATCCAACACAACTGATGCCTCTGACAATGCGGAGACTATGGCTGTGACAACTGTAAGGTCACCGTGTTAACCACAAGAGAGGATCTATGTCCCTCGAGTTGATGAAAGAAAGGGGTCCCTCAAAGAGTCTTTCAACCTAGCTTATGCTTGGAGGTGAATTAGTTAGGAATGCAAATTATTGTTAAAAATGCCTAAATGAGATGCATGTGGATGCTATTGTTTCCAAAGAGAGAAAAGTTCTCAAGTATCCAATGTATCTTAATGGGAACAATAAATGGAAATTGTCATCAACTCACAAGCTTTGTAAAAGTAGATTGCATGTAAATATGGGCTTCACAAGTGGCCCAAAATTTGTAAATTTGCTCCAAGTAAATGAACAATGCTTCAAAAGATGTATCAATGAGCAATAGAGCTAAAATATCATTAAGCATAAGTTGACATAAAAATAGTGACGCATGTATCAATAAGTCATATGAATGAAACTAGACCAATCAAAATTGCCATAAGTGAAATGCTTGTTTGTGATATGTTGAAGCAAAAAATGAATTGCCCAAAAGATTTGTAACTATTGTAGCTTGAACAACCATGAAAGTTAATTGCCCAACAAATGAGATATGCAAACTTGATTGCAACCAAAAAGGAAATTAGGATATTGTGAGTGCTATGTGTTGAAGTTATCACTCAAAGCATGCACAAATTAGCTTAGATTAACAAGAGCAAAGCATGCAAATGAGTTAGAATCAAGGCTAAGAGAGTCAATCCACCCAAAAGAAGGGTCTTCCTTCTAAACAAGGAGGCAAGATGCCTGTGGAAAATCGGTTACCTGATTCCTATTGTAGCAACTAATGTTAATTCTTCTAATTGTTAATTCGATTAAACAATTCACTTGTTGTGTGCTACGGCAAATATCGAATTAAATACACTATAGCCTACACAAATAAAAACAGCAGATGCTAAATACAACACAGGAGAGAAATAATCATCACACACATCTACACAGCTATTTCTGGACAAATGTCCTTGAAAAAACCCAATGTGAAAATCAGTGCTGCAGCTGAGGGTTTGAATTATTACGCAGTAGTTTCTGAATATAATCTTTGGATGCCTTACTGGTAATCCGATACAGAGAATCTGACTGATAGAAGATTAGTGAGATATACTTCATACTATCACTGATGATCTCGACAAATCCAGACACAAAATGGCTTGATGCTTGTTGCCTTTGTGTAGTCACTGTTTAGGCCTAGTGTCACAGCTTCTAGGACAACGTCACCCTTTTTGGCTGATCTATTTGCCTCTGAGACTCCAATTTTGTCCTCTTGGTCTCACACCCCAGCTTCCGACTTCAAAAATCAACCTCTCCAACAAAAATACGGATCTCCTCAGCGTTCTGCACTGCCTTTGCTTCAGCCTACGCTGCCCAACGTAGCCTCTGTGCTGCCTCTCCCAGATCTCTCTGCCTCCTCTATTGAGTATTCCCAGATCAAGAGAAATCTCCAACCAGAACTATCCCTGCCCCTCACTGCAAGAAATCACTTCGAACTTCTCTCCGGCAACTACTACGCTGCTCTCTTCAGAAATTCAATCTTTGATCTCCCTCTTGATGTGTTTTCCAAATGCCCATCAAGCCTATTCTTATAATCCTTTTGTTGAGAACCAACAGTCCAGATTAGATTCTAATCAATGGCTCAGATCATTGTGGCTTGATCCTTGTCTTTTTCTAGAAGTTTCACCCACAGTTAGATTAATACCCTTTAATTATTTTTATTTCTTAAGTTTAGACTTAAGCACCCATTAAAATTAATTAATTATTTTAATAAAACTGTCTCTGGGTAATGTGGAATACATGTGTCCAAGCCTCCCTGCAAATTTTGAGGCTTAGAGCACATCTGATGCTACTAGAAATCAACACTCCCTCTTAGCAAGGAATGTGATCTAGTAATACAACATGTTGAAGCATCACTCTGATTTTGTGACATCTCCCTCTGCGTTGCTAATGTCTAACATCACTACCAACCAACTATTACGCAAATGTTACATATGTACTACTGTTGACACTGCCACTGCCAACACTGCATCTGTACTGCAACTCTTATAAGTTATGCATTTGTGTTGTTGCTGTCACTACCACTTCCAACACTGCATCTGCACTGCAACCTTCTCCAACTGTTGTTGCTACTGCATTAGCAACGAAAAAGCATCCAAAATTACTGAACATGTGTTTAGCATGATGCAATTGTTGTTGGATATCTGACTGCTGCTAGTCTCTGCGTTGACCCTCTGAAGCCTCTGCGTTGCTTCTGACTCTGCACTGTGCAAACTACACTGCTGCCAACTCTGCTCTGTGCTACTCAGTCTCTGGCGCTCCTAGCCACTACAGTTGTCACTCCTCTACACTGACACTGGTCCATCCTACTGCTATTGATCTGGACTCCTGTAGCAAGGTATTGATCCATGCCCCTCACTGCAAGAAATCATTTCAAACTTCTCTCCGTCAACTATTGTGCTGCTCTCTTTAGAAATTTGATCTATGATCTCCCTGTTAATGTGTTTTCCAAATGCTCATTAAGCCTCTTCCTATAATCCTTTTGTTGAGAACCAACGACCCAGATTAGATTCTAATCAATGGCTCAGATCATTTTGGCTTTATCCTCGTCTTCTTCTAGAAGTTTCACCCACAGTTAGATTAATATCCTTTAATTATTTTAATTTCCTAAGTTTAAACTTACGCACCCATTAAAAATAATTAATTATTTTAATAAAACTGTCTTTGGGTGGAATTTCCCAAAACAATTTCTGGGTATTGTGGAATAAATGTGTCCAAGCCTCCCTGCAAATTTTGAGACTTAAAGCACATCTGATGCTACCAGAAATCAACAACGCCATGGGTAAATTCCCAAGCTCCCACATGAAAAAGAATTTTTATTAGATGTGTTGCAAGAGAACGAGTGCCTCTTTAGGCCTCAATGAACCTCAAGGAAATCTTTACAATGAGATACTCTAAATATAGATTTTCCTTGATGAAAACTCAATACAAAGGGGCCTAAGAAGGCCTTTTAAAATCTGAAAATTATATACAAATTTCAGACTTGAAATGAGAAGGAAATAGCATGGAAATAGAGGGATTAAGCTTCTCCTAAAGCCCACGGCCTAGGGAAAAAAAAAAGATGCAGCCCTCTAAAGAACTTGGCCTAGCCAAGGATGGGTCTCCAAAGGGCTCACAGCCTTGTTGCAAAGCTGCAAATGCAAGAGGTTCTACAAAGGATGAATTAGTAGTTTTCGGAAGAACCCCTCCTCCAACTTGATGCCAAAGTGAACTTGAGTTGTTGCTCAAGAGGCTGCTAAATAAATCAGAAAATTAGTGGACAAAGCATGCAAAGAATAAAGTTATAAACAATAATACGCAACTAGTATACAAGAACTAAACCAAGTCATGGAAGTGAAACTCCATGCTTGTCTAGTATAGAAAAATGTTATAATTAGCTCATATATTCTTTGGAAAGCTCTAGATGTAGAACAAATATAGAATTTGAATTTATAAGTGATTCAAATAGAAATATGGGAAAAGAGAACTCCCTTCTTTTTGCTTCTCTTTGGATGAAGCCCTTGAAGTTAAGATCGATGGGCCTTTCGTATCTTGAATCCGGGAGTGAGTTGATCTATTTGAAAATTCTCCCACGCCCAAAAGTATCTTTCACACAATTCCAAAAAAAATTCTACACACTTGGAAACAAATATTAGCATACATAAAAGAAATAGAGCAATACAAAGGTTGAATGAAACTAAAAATTCCTCCAAAAATCAATTAGTACCTTTCACTCCTAGATATGTGCAAGATTGTTTGCACATATAAATTCACAATGAATGGCAATAGAAGTTAATACAATCCAAATGCATAAGAAACACAATTAAATGGAAAGATATCATCTCAAAATAGAAAGATAACACCACCAATGATACCCCAAAGTCTTTGCTTTATTATGAAAGCAAGTATACAAATTGGCAGTCTCCTCAAGCCCAATAGCTCATTACATGAATGCATAGTGAGAGCCCAATGCTCACTTAAATAGAAGAATGAGAGCAAATCTCAATGAAAGAACCATGTGACAAGTGTAGTTGGAGAAGATCACAAGGCAAAATCAAACTCTAAAGTGGAGAAGCCAAGTGTATCCTCATGCAAATCGAATTCCTTGAGATGGCCCAACATATCTCCTCATCCCATGTGTTGAGCCTCCAACAAGAAATGTGTGGGCCTCCTTGGGGAATGCATAGATCCTGAACTCGTGTAGTTGCCATGTGTATGCATGAGTGGAGCTAGAGTTGAGACAAGTCTTCAGCAAACTCTCAATCAAATATTTCATCAAGATATTCCCCCATGTGCATTTATCTCCAACAAATTCGATTTGCTAAGTCATCAAGTCGATTTCCTCCTTTGTAGTTGGCAATTCGATGTCCCCATGTGATCAATGCTTTGATGATGTCATGTGTCAAATCACCTTCCACTTATGCTTTAACTCAACTCTTGACTTGAGATAATTTCCAAGTCAATTCCGTGTCATTTTGTCACATGAAGTTATTTATTTTCTCCATTTATTTTATTTCTGGGCTAATTTATTCCCACATTTTCCACTAAACATAGGAAAAATGGATTTTGAGGGTCTAAAACTTATTTTTTACCCCTCAAAAGCTTGTCATAGTAGAAAGTTGAGGGTGTCAAAAATTCATCTATCACAGCAACTGGAAATTATTTTTCTAATTGTTAATTTATTTATCGATTTATATGTTGTCTGCTACGGAAAATACCAAATAATTCACATTGATTTTCACAAATAAATTGTGGAAGAAAATAGCTTTGGCAACTGAGAAAATCTAGCACACACTAATTTTACACAGTGATTTTTGGGCAAATGTCCCCAAAAAAACCCAATGTCAGCAAACCAATGCAGCGGCGAGGGTTATTATTATTATGCAGTAGCGAAATTCTGAGTATAGTCTGGATGCCGAAAACTGGCAATCCACAGTAAGAAAATCTGGCAAGGATATTACCTAAGCAACCCCAGCACTCGCGTTGCCTGCACTCACATTCCTGCACTAGGAATAACTAAGCCTCTTGTTGTTGTCCTTCCAGATCTGGAAATCCTCCTCTGAATCACTGTCCCTGCCCCTCACTGACACTACGTCCCTCTCTAGCTCTAACTATATTGCTACTAGCTCAATCTGCACAAGGAACTGCTACTCAAGTGTCACTTCTCCATCACCACATTGATTCATTTTTATATCTTCCTATTGGGACTCCAACGGCCAAGATTAAATCTTAATCAATGGCTCAGATCATTTATGGATCGATCTGTGTGAGTTTATAGAGAATTTTCACCTTGACTTAATTAATTCTGATTAATTAATCAATTTTGCTATGTTTAGACTTAAGAAACATTAAAAAATTGGTTAATAATCTAATTAAGCCATCTCTAGGTGGAAATTCCATAAATGATTTCTAGGTTATGGAGATCTCATGTATTCTAGCCTCTCCATCAAGTTTCGTGACTAGAACACATCCGATGCTACAAAAACTAACACTCCCTCTTAGTGAAGATTGTGTTCTAATGCTACACATCCTGCCACAACACCCTATCTCTGAACCATCCCCTATCACATTGTTGATGTCTGGCCATACTGCCCACCAACCACTACGCAACTCTGATGTTGCATTCGTGCTGCCACTGACACTGCCATATTGTTGCCAACCCTGCATTTGCGCTGCAACTCCCTCTCATTTGTTGTTGCAACTACAACTGTGAAGCATCCTTAATACTAAATCAATTGTGTTCAGTATGATGCATCTGTCTCTCGAGTCCTGACTACTACTAGTTACTGCACTGTCTACCAAGGAACCTACGTTGTTGCTAACTTTGCATTGTGCCACTCTACATTGTTGCCAACTTTGCACTGCACCCCTTAGCACTTGACTGCTACTAGTATGCAACTGCCACTCTGGAATCTGACTACATCAGTGACACTGATCCATCCTGCTACTAAATATTATGGGCCCCCGTAGCCAAGTAATGATCCATGAGGACACCTCAATGGACCCCACCCATGTCTACAACTCTCTGGGACTATAACTCCATATCGCGCCACCTCTCACTTGGAGGTATGGCTGCAAACATAGCAAAATATGATCTACTCATATTGTTGTTGCCACTGCTCTGCCGATGCTTCTGCACTGCTGCTGCAACTCCTGCAATAATGAGTCTGATCTCCCCAGATCCTGAAGCGCTAGCTTCCATAGGGTTGCTCCCTCTAAGTCTTGATTTCCCTATGGGAAATCTCTCTGCTCCCTCCTGGCAACTCATATTGTCCTCCTACACTGGAAACTGGACTACAAAGCTCTGTGCTCAGAGTCTGTTGGCTGGAACTGCACTTGCATACTGCAACTGGGTAATTCACACTACTTGTATCACTGCATCTAGCTCTGCAATTGTCTCTCGGGTACTGACTGTAACTAGATTTGCAACTATCTAATAACAAATTGTCTGTTGACATTGAACCTACTACTATGACACTGTGAACTCCTGTAGCAAAGGTGATGGTCCCACTGCAACAAACTAGAAGTGATCTGACTGATCTCCTTATTGCAACTGCATTGGACCCTACCCAATATGGCACACTAGAGTCTTATACTCCTCCTGGATCAAGTGCCCCACTATCTCCTTTCAAGCCTAATTCCTGGTTGGGACCCTTCCTTTCTTTGCAACTCGCACTTCCTATGGCCACTGGAAGTCGATCTATTGCCCAGATTTGCATTCCAGCTAAGTCGCACGACCTCCTCTGGCAATCTCATACGGCCATCCCTGCAGAGTTGCAAAATCTGGAAACTCAAAACTAGAGAAATAAACCTTGAAAATCTCCCTTTTTTCCTCTACTTGACTTTTGAGTCTGTTACTTGCACTCCCTTCTAGGGTGAGAAAATCTGCTCACAACAACTGCAAATTTGCAATGGAAAATCGAACTTTTAAAACTCGAAGTTCCCTGAGAGAAATCTTCCCTCTGTTGTGTGTGCTTTTATCTTCCACCTGACGTGGATTCTGCAACTGCAAGTTGTTGCAATACACTTTGCGTCCAACTAGAAATCTACTCGGCGAAAATCCGAGTTGCTGCTACTCCCTCTCACTGTTGGAATCACTATTCCTGGCCACACGAATTTTCTGCAACCCTGCAACTGAAAATCGAACTCCTACCACAATTATTCAAACTACCAATCTAGGTACTGAGCAGCCTCTGAGAATTTCGGTCTGCTACTCCCTTTGAACAGCAAAATTCTCTCCTCCACTTCATAGCTTCCCGGTTGATCACTCACGCTCTGATACCATGTGAAAATTTTATCTATCACAGCAACTGGAAAATATTTTTTTATTTGTTAATTTATTAAACAATTTATTTGTTGCCTGCTATGACAAATACCAAATAATTCACATTGTGATTTTAACAAATAAACTGCGAAAGAAAATAGCGCTAGAAACTGAGAAAATCTAGCACACATACAAATTTTACACAGTTATTTTTGGACAAATATCCCCAGAAAAACCCAATGTGGGAAAATCAGTGCAACAATGAAATTTTTTATTATTATGCAGCAGTGAAATTCTTAGTACAATCTAGATGCTGAAAACTAGCAATCCGCAACAAGAAAATATGGCAAGGATATTCCCTAAGCAACCCTAGCACTTGTGTTGTCTGCACTCATGTTGCTTGCACTCGCTTGTTCTTGCTCTCGCACATCCCTGCACTAGGAATAACTCAACCTCTTGTTGCTGCCTCTCTGAATCTGGAAATCTTCCCCTGGATGGTTGTCTCTGCCCCTCACTAACACTGCGTCCCTCTCTGGCTCAATCTCTATTGTTGCTAGCTCGATTTGCAAAAGGAACTACTACTCAAGTGTCACTTCTCCATCACCACATTGATCCCTTCTTATATCTTCATTTTGGGACTCCAATGGCCAAGATTAAAACTTAATCAATGGCTTAGATCATTTCTGGATCGATCCATGTGAGTTTCTAGAGAATTCTCACCTTGACTTAATTAATTTTGATTAATTAACCAATTTTCCTAAGTTTAGACTTAGGAAACATTAAAAAATAGGTTAATAATCTAGTTAAGCCATCTCTAGGTGGAATTTCCAAAAACGATTTCTAGATTATGGAGATCTCATGTATTCTAGCCTCTCCACCATGTTTCGTGACTAGAACATATCTGATGCTACAAAAACTAACAGAGGGTGAGAGGTGTAATTATGAGCACACATACCCCATACAACTTCTCTAAACATCACTTGTTGCATTTTACAATCAAAATTTATTCACATTTCCGCTCTGCAGGAAGTTTAAAAAGTTTAAAAATTGACCCCTAGACCTAATCAAATTCCACAAAATTTTTGAGTGATCTAGAATGGTAATATATAATGCCTCTGGACATTAGGACTCACCCAAGGCTTTTCCATCAAACCACTATGGATTTGGGGTTATGCTTGGAGGAAAAAACTGTTAATTTTAGGTATGTTCTATGTTAGAGCAATTTATTTCAATTTTCACAGTTAGCTCAATATCTTTTCTAGATTAGCAGTCACGTCAGAATTAAAGTAAACTGCAGATAGAATATAAATATAAATCGCAGAGGACAAGCCAAGACAAGAGGACACAAGATGTGGCGCCAGCCAGGGACAAACCCCAATGTGGGGAAACCCTTGATCAATTCTTCTTTTATGTTCTTCAAACATCTGCAGAGAGAGAGAGATAGTACATTTACAACAGAAGTCAACACTTTGACTTATCTAGATATGAGCATAGATCATCTCCTATAATGATGATACATGAGATCAGTTGAAGACATTCTGCTTCAACTGATTCTCCAAGGTGACGGCTTCACCTAACGTAGTGTTGCAGCTTGTACTCATGTTGCACCTGTCACTGTGTTGCACCTAGTCATTGAGTTGCTCCCATCTGCTCCCATCATCATGCTGCTCCTTACTAACATGCCCATCATGCTACATCATTCATCATCATGCTGTCTCATTCATCATCATGCTATTTCATTCATCATCATGTTGCCCTTTACTAACATACCCATCATGTTGAGTCTTTCATCATCATGATCTGAGACTGTTCATTCTTATCATTCTCATTTTGTTGAGACTATAACCATCATAAACATTACTGCTTATGATCCTTGTCATTGTGACTGCATATTAGAACATCATTTAATACTCCACGTCACTGTTGTACAAGATGTTTGTACTGCCATAAGGATTTCACCGAGATCTATATCTCAGGACTGTTGTGTGAGATAACACAGTCTCTTCGTCCGAGATCTTCATCCAACTAAGATCCTTACAAGTATGTCGAGGCCATGTGATATGCCTATACAAATCCGAATGTTAAGACATAAATGCAGGGATGTTGCCCTTGTCACTTCTTGTAATTCAAATCATTGTTTGTATTATGCAATAGATACGTTACTTGG
Organism: Pinus taeda; assembly: GCA_000404065.3. NCBI lineage: Eukaryota > Viridiplantae > Streptophyta > Pinopsida > Pinales > Pinaceae > Pinus > Pinus taeda. The sequence goes on along the minus strand of APFE030564232.1, from coordinate 144,855 downwards.
ATCATCTTCATACTGCTATCCAATATGCTTAAGCAACTACAAAAGAACCACCAAGATCTGGTGTCAAGACTGCTTCATTCCATAAACAGCCTTGGATTTTACCACGTTGTCACCTACAGCTACGTGGCTTTAACACGGATCCTTCACGTTGTAGTATAACTGCTTTGCTATGGCTAGGTCCAACCTTCTAGTTGTTACTTAGGATCCCTTTCAAGCTGAGATTATGTCTCTTCTAACTGCTATTTTAGGCTTCCTTTTAGGGCAAATTGCGGCTAGGTGTGTTGTGTAAGGCCTTTTTATGACAGCAAACAGAAGCCTTTAAGAACTGCGTATGTGACTCTCTTGACAACAAATTATGTCTCGACCTGAAGTTGTGTATTAGGGTCTAATAGACAGTGGATTTATTCCTCTTAGAGCAGCGGATAAAAGTCTCTTCTTTAGCTGCATTTAGGGCTTCTCCTTTCAGCGGATTAGTGTCTCTTCTAGACCTGCAGCTAGAGTAACATCTACTATGGCTAGGGCATCAACTACTGCGGCTAGGGCATCATTTACTTAGCCCAGCATACTCTTAGTGTCTCTCCTTCACCAAAAAACCCAAAGACGTGGAGAGGAGGAGATCACATGAAGAGTGTGTGTCTCAAATGACTTCAAGTCCTCTTCTATTTATACTAAAACGCAGATGATGAATAGACATGACTATTGGGCTTCTGAACCTACACAAGTTGCTGGCCGACTTGACAATTTTGTCTTATAACACAAATAAATTCATAACTCCATGAATACTTGACGGAATCGGATGATCTTTAGATCAATCCTACACCTCTCGATGAGAGGGATCCAATAAAAATATCAGCTGCCATAAATAAGATGACCCACATGGAGTTTGGCCCTAGTTGCCAATTTTAACACTCCCTCTCAACTAGGGAGAACTCCATCCGCTGATCCATATGTCCAACTGTACTATATTTGCCATCAGTGCCCTGCACTGCTCTGCTCTACTCATCTCAACTCAGCTCTGCCAGATCTGCTCTGCTCAGCTCAGCTCTGCCAGCTCTGCTCTGCTCAACTCAGCTCAAACTATGAAGAAGAAGTGATCGAGGATGTATCATACCATCCTCCACTGACCCGAAGTCAGTCTCAGAGTGTGTACCACTGGTCCCAGACCAATCCTCTAATGACCCAAAGTCAGTGTCATAGTGGGTACCACTCTCACTGGTCCCAGACCAGTATCATTGATCCCAGATCAATGAAGGTCATCCTAGCATAGAGAGTACAGTAGATACAACAATGCGTCCATCGGTACTACTATGGTCCCTATCCTCATTTCCCTGCTCATTGATCAGATGAGAGGTACTTCCCATGAGTCCCAGAGTGCATGGGTAGGATGCCTCGACAGGAGAACTAATCATCCTATCCACAGGAGAGCGAATCATCATGTCCAGTGGATGCCATGGAGAACTAATCATCCTAGCCTACAGGAGAACGAACCATCATGTTCCACAATCACCATGGAGAACACATCATCCAAGCCCACAGGAGAATGAATCATCCTGTTCCACAGTGGCCACGAAGAACGAATCATCCTGGCCCACAGGAGAACGAATCATCATGTTCATAGCGCACTACCAGGGGAGGGTGAGTCACCCTGTGGTTGTATGTTGCTCCAGTAAGTACCCCAAGCCCCCAGAGCTCCCAGAGCTCAATGTATGCAACATGCAGGACCCTTTTACAAGGGTCTCTTGACGACTCCAAGTCATTCGAGAAAATCACAGATTTGATATTTCCCCCGGGGCTTTGACAAAGTGAAGCGACCTGTACATCATCTCACAGCGATGGAGCTTCCTTGCCCATTGACTTACCATATCCCAGATAAGGTAGTATCTGATGTCTATCTGCTAGAGCAATCATCAAATACGGGATTCCTCATCATGTGTACAAACAGCTCACTTAAGAGCTTCTGCAACCATGCAGCTTCACACAAGATCATACTCGTAGCTGTGTATTCAGTCCCTACAGTGCTTATAGCAACCGACTTTTGCTTCCTGCTCATCCATGATATCGAAGCAGAATCCAAAGAGAACTAGCATTGAGAAGTGCTCTAGTGATCCTCCACACTGCCTGCCCACTCAGCGTTCGAATAATCATGCAGTTTCATATTTCCGGTAGTGTATCTCAATCCATGAGAGATTATGCCCCGAAGATATCTCAGAAGATTCTTGGCACCAATCCAGTGAGGCTCAACCAAATATGAGCTCACCATGCTAACTGCAAAACATATGTCCGGACAAAAGTTCACCAAGAACATCAACGCGAATGAGTTTATGAAACTCAGAGGCATTTCCCAAATCTGGTCCGAAATTACTACCATATAACTTCTGAAAGTTAATATCCTCAAGGTAGTCACAAGCTTGCAGTTTATCATTCCACATTTGGAATCCAACTCCCTCTTACTTCTGCCAATGAGAGGGTCTGCACCTGTCAGAAAAAGGTCGTCCTCATAACGTGCCGGTATGAGAGGTCTATCATCCACGACCTTCAGGTAATGGTTTGGATCGGTTTCACTCCTAGTGAATCTCAGCTTCATCTGACAGCTATCAATCCTCTCATACTATGCCCAGGGAGTTTTGCTTCAAGCCATAGAGGGCCTTCTTCCACCTGTATACATGAGATTCTTGATCATGAATCTCAAACTCCTCGAGTTGTTCCAAACCTATGGACCTGCTACATGAAGGGAATGATCCCCTTGTAAGATTTTCCTTTGGTACATCTCAAACATGTACTTTCATGCTCTTTTTGAATTCAGGCATCCCTGTCACCATCTGACTCACAAACCTCCGGTGCTATGTGTCAATGGAAATGGTCCCCAATGGACTTCCTGCAACTTGATACAACCCTGAACTCAGAAACATCTTTGAAAATTCTATTTTCAAACATGTACCTTTCCATCGATGAGCGCCACCTCGTAACCTTTGACTTCCATTGCTGAAATGGACACCAGGTTCTTCTTGCAATCAGGTACATAAAAGAGATTCTGTAAATGAATCGAGTTACCCTTATTCAATTGAGAGTTAACATTCCCTACACCCTTTCCGGGATAAGTGGCATTGCCTCCAAGTATAACCCCACGATTGTTTCCATCTCTACCAAATTACAGAGTGCACCCATCTATCCGATGAAGTGCCTTGAAGCACTACAATCTATAAGCCAGATTCCCAAAGAATCTGAAGGAGAGGGCTAATACAAGATAATGCTTCTTTATCTTATTAGAAACAACATTTGATTCTTCATACATGGGGTTCCTTGCTTTCTATGAAGAGTCAGCCATTTCCTTGATGACCTACATTACCTATCATTCCTTTGATCATTTCTTGGAATGATTGTTATCATCATCAAGTGATGCATTCCTGCCAGTGGGACACTCTTTCGCATAATGGCCGAACTTATTTCAAACAAGGCATCTACCTTTCCTTCCACCCTTAGATTTGGACTTCCCAATGAAGTGATATTTAGGTGGGCCATCAGAAACTTCCGCTACACCTATACTCTGCTTCGACTTGACCCTTGGTGAATTTGAAGAGGGATGAGGAATCCACTAATCTTTTTTCCTTTCCCAACTGTCTTTGGTGTTTGCTCTTTCATTCTTGCTTGGGCATTGTCTTCACCTCAGCTCTGATACCATGTTAATTTTAGTATGTTCTATGCTAGAGCAATTTATTTCAATTTTCACAGTTAGCTCAATATCTTTTCCAGATTAGCAATCACATTAGCATTAAAGTAAACTACAGATAGAACATAAATATAAATCGCAGAAGACAAGCCAAGACAAGAGGGACACAAGATGTGGCGCCAGCCAGGGACAAACCCCAATGTGGGGAAACCCTTGATCAATTCTTCTTTTATGTTCTTCAAAGTTCTGCAAAGAGAGAGAGATAGTACATTTACAACAGAAGTCAACACTTTGACTTATCTAGATATGAGCATAGATCATCTCCTATAATGATGAAACATGAGATCAGTTGAAGACATTCTGCGTCAACTGATTCTCTAAGGTGACGGCTTCACCTAACATAGTGTTGCAGCTTGTACTCATGTTGCACCCATCACTGTGTTGCACCTAGTCACTGAGTTGCTCCCATTTGCTCCCATCATCATGCTACTCCTTACTAACATGCCCATCATGTTGCATCATTCATCATCATGTTGTCTCATTCATCATCATGTTGCCCTTTACTAACATGCCCATCATGCTGAGCCTTTCATCATCATGATCTGAGACTGTTCATTCTTATCATTCTCATTATGTTGAGACTATAACCATCATAAAGATTATTGCTTATGATCCTTGTCATTGTGACTGCGTATTAGAACATCATTTAATACTCCACGTCATTGATGTACAAGATGTTTGTACTGCCACAAGGATTTCACCAAGATCTATATCTCAGGACTGTTGTGTGAGATAACACAGTGCCTTCGTCCGAGATCTTCATCCCACTGAGATCCTTACAAGTATGTCGAGGCCATCTGATATGCCTATACAGAACCAAATGTTAAGACATAGATGCAGGGATGTTACCCTTGTCACTTCTTGTAATTTAGATCACCTTTTGTATTATGCAATAGATACGTTACTTGGATCATCTTCATACTGCTATCCAATATGCTTAAGCAGCTACAGAAGAACCACCGAGATTTGGCGTCAAGACTACTTCTTTCCATAAACAGCCTTGGATTTTACCACGTTGTCACCTACAGCGACGTGGCATTAACACGGGTCCTTCACGCTGTAGTATAACTGCTTTGTTGTGGCTAGGTCCAACCTTCTAGCTGTTACTTAGGATCCCTTTCAAGCTGAGATTAGGTCTCTTCTAACTGTTATTTTAGGCTTCCTTTTAGGGCCTCACAAATTGCAGCTAGGTGTGTTGTGTAAGGCCTTTTTATGACACTAAATAGAAGCCTCTAAGAACTGCATATGTGACTCTCTTGACAACAGATTATGTCTTGACCTAAAGCTGCATATTAGGGTCTAATAGACTACGGATTTATTCCTCTTAGCGCAACGGATAAAAGTCTCTTCTTTAGTTGTGTTTAGGGCTTCTCCTTTCAGCGGATTAGTGTCTCTTCTAGACCTGCAGCTAGGGCATCAGCTACTGCAGCTAGGGCATCATTTACTTAGCCCAGCGTACTCTTAGTGTCTCTCCTTCACCAAAAACCCAAAGACATGGAGAGGAGGAGATCACATGAAGAGTGTGTGTCTCAAATGACTTCAAGTCCTCTTCTATTTATACTAAAATGTAGATGATGAATAGACATGACTATTAGGCTTCTGAGCCTACACAAGTTGTTGGTCGACTTGACAATTTCTCTTATAACACAAATAAATTCATAACTCCATGAATACTTGACAGAATCGGATGATCTTTAGATCAATCCTACAGCTCTTGATGAGAGGGATCCAATAAAAATATCAGCTGCCATAAATAAGATGACCCACATGGAGTTTGGCCCTAGTTGCCAATTTTAACAAGAAACAATTAATTATTAAGTCCTTGAAAGTACCTAGTAATTACCCAAGTAAAAAAAATCTCCCAAAGTAAACTCGCTTGATGACAATGTCCCAAGTTACCTAGGCCTGTTACATGACTCAATTCATCACACTAGCATCACTTTACATCATCCCTGTAGGGCTTGTGGAATCTGAGTACAACACAAAAGAAAATGAGAAGAAGAAATCAGAGTTAAAAAAATCCGATGATATCTGAACTTTGATGGTACATGAAGTCTTCAAAAAAAATTACTTGCAATTTTAGTGGTCAACAAGGCCTCTGGCAATTTTACTCAGAGGTTTCTCATACCTCTAATGTAGAAATTGAGTTTTTATTTGTACTATTTCAGCCTAATTGTAATCAAACAGAGGCATCTTCGATCTTGATTCTTGAGTTTGATCTTGAGGGATATTTCTGAGACTAATTCGGATCGAGGGATAGACAATTTTGTCTTCCTCAAATCCTAGATTTCGATCTTCTCACTAATGCAAGAATGAATAAAGAAAAGATTTGACCTTGAACTAGGGCTTCGACCCTTTTACATAGAATTGGATTCTTGAGGCTTGGATCTGTCTTAGCCTTAAATTCATCTCCTCCTGCTCCTCGGATTTGTCTTCTTCCCTTAGGTGGTCCAAACTTTCTTTACTTGCCTCACACTCTTTGCGTTGGCCTCAAACAGACGAGTTTCTTGTGCTTGGAGGAGGACGAAATGGGTGAATATATAGCTCTTGAGAGGCTGAATGGGTGTCTTTAGAATTTGAGCCTACTTGTCATTGTGGGAGAGCCAACTGGTTCATTTTAGAGCCAAAATTCAAATTTAAAAAATTCATAATTTTATTATCTTGAAAATAGCATGAAAAACATGCTTTATGTAATATTCTTAATGGAAAAATTAACAGTGTATATCAAAACAGTAACTAGGAACAGCAAGTAAATAAGAACACAACCACAAAAACTAAAACACAAAGGACACTAGTAAAATGCTTTGTGCCATTTTATTAAATAACTGGAAATGGGTACATAGAGTGAGCTGAAATGATAGAACCTGGGCTTGCTATGCAAGCTATGAAAAACCCAAAAGAAATATCTCTGACCCAGATGAGGAATGGCCCGGAATAGGAAATGTGCATTGCCCAAAAATAATTTATTGCAGGCTACTAGCTATAACAATAATTTTGAGGCAGAATACTCCTCAGAATGCTTTGAAAACTTGACCTCGAACTCCTCTCCCAAAACCCACTAAAAGCTAGAAAGGGTTTGGGCTGAAACCAAGAAATGAAATTGTCCCCCAACAGGTGTGTGTGGCCCAATTGGCCAGTTGAAGTGGAAATCTTATTGAAATGGAAAGTTGGAATAGCCCTCACTCTTCACTACTGGAATCCTCCAAAACTCCACTGAGAATTGCCCAAAAAGGGTCAAATCCTCAACCCCACTTAAGCTCCCAAACTCATCCCACAAACTACTTGCGCAGTCCTCTTCTACGCATAGCCAGAAATGAGTAAGTTTGGCCCTCCAATTCAGCCCAATACTCCTACAAAATTTCTCTCCAAATTCTCCCTCCAGATGAGTGATTTCTACTGCAAAGATTATGCTCTTTAATTCTCTCCAAAGTTGTGTGAGGCCTCTCTGTTGCTGCCCCCACACCCAAGAAACTCATACCCCTGAATTTCTCCTCAAATTGGAGCTCAGCACTAAGATGGACTCCTCTAATTTCCAGCTAGGGAGGCACTCGAAATCCTCTGAAACCAGCTTGGGTTTCACTAGAAATCCTTGTGCTAAACAGCACTCCAACCCTTGCACTGAACAGCTCCAAGAGAAGATGTATTCTTAAGTGTAATAGTCCAAAAAGATCCTCTGAAGTGCTCCCTCCTTGCCTTTAAATAAGCTTGGCCCCATACGCTCTCCTTGGTGAACCCCACTTTGACTCCAAAATCACACTCCCTCTCAAATAGTGCGAATTGCATCCTTGGTGGTCCCCACGTTACCTCCCAAAATCGCACTCCTCTCTCTAGTGGTGAGCATGGTCTCCTTGTGGCCCCCACTTGAGCATGGATCACACTTCACCCACATTTCCTAAGACCACTAGCACAACCCCGAGAGTTGTTGAGAACCTCCTCAGATAGTAAACCAAAAATTGGGGACATTACAATCCTCCCTCCCTAAAATTGCTTGTCCTTAAGCAATGCTCAAACAAGCACTCTCTCTATCTGTTGACCCAAATTGTCACTACAAGCAATATCGAGATCTCAAATGTGCCACTGAGTCACCTGGACCCATGCATTATTTGGTCAGAAAGGAATCCCTTGATACCAAGATCCCAAGTCATCAAGCTCAAAGTGGAGCACCCCTCACTCCACACACAATCTAAAAATGTATGGGTGAAAGAGACCTCCCAAATACTGCCAACAAGCAGAGTAACTCGATAACGCTAAACCCCTATCAACCCCTCTGAAAGTTGTCCTACCAAGAAATTGATCCTAGGTACCTCAAGAGTGAACTCTTAAAAGTACAACTCAAGTCTCATAAAATAGGTCCTTCATCCCTGCGAGTCAATCATTGCTATCTCTTGTTGGCCACTGGCCACCCATGTGAAGCGTTATCCCATCCCAACATCTCCCGAGGAAGTGAAATACTTGTTGCCAAACAGAGGCCCCATGGAAGATCTAGATGTCCTTCCCTTATGGAAACCCACCCTCCCCAATCTGTGACCCAACTGCTCCGCCCTGTAGCTCCAGGGTCCCATACTAATCTCGATGTGAGGCCACCATGTGGGTACTATGTCGATCTGGTCATAACTGCCACCCTCTCATGCTCCTATGGAATCATCCACTCTAGTAATCCTCCATCACAACTCCAATAAGGAACAACTCTATTGTGTGGAGGTCTATCCCGACAAGACCATAATCTACCAATCCACACCTAGTCTCCGGCCGGAACATTAGCAGGGACAACCTTCCTCGACCCATAGTGATAATCCTGATGATCCTTAACAAGCCATCCCGAGGAAGATGTAGTCCTGTCATTGTCATATCCACGATCCTCCAAGAAAGAAGTGGTCCAGTGACCCAATGGATCATTGGATCACACAGCCAAATTGGAAGCCCACCACTTCCAATTCTTGTCGCCTGCCACTGCGTAGTACCGATGGTCGCTGGAAACCACATGTGCCATATAGCTACTCTCTGAATGCCACCAATAGACAGATATTTGATACCTGCAATCAATGCCTTATCTAGTCTTCGGTGATCCTAGAGATTTAAGGTCATACTCAGTGAAGCTTGGATATCTCACTCTCAACAACTCTTAGGATGCTCAACAATTGTTTCATTTTGAATGGGAAAAATGTGGGATGATGCATGTCTTCTAAAGATAAATATCTTCATCTAACTCATGTTCATCAGAAGGTCCTAAATGTCAATAATATGAAGAAGAAAGGCATTCAGGGCCTTTCTATTTATCCTCTCCACAACTACAGTGAGGAGATAAGTTAACATCTCTTCATGGGATGCAAGATAATACTACAAATATGGGAAATAATTTTTGATGAGCTAGAAATCCCACATACCTCATATCCAACTTCTTGGGAATTCATGTTTGGTCTGTGGCAAAAAAATGCACAAGAGAAGTGCAAACAACACAATAGAAATAGATGCAACTTGAAAGGAACACCAACTTGAACAACAATCTCTCCATGCCTTCATTTGCATAGGATATTCACTACTTCTCATCATATTATTCAAAGGATGCCCCAAAAGCAAAATTCCACATGGTAAGTACATGTGCGAGATTCTAGCATATAATGGAAATATTTCAAAGCATCAAACTTGTCCATGTCAAACAAAGGTTCAATGCAACTACCAATACTATGGAAAATGTGGGAGTTGGCAATGGCGAAGGAGTTTTGGTGATGAACTATGTGTGATGTGATAAACTATGGATTGCCAAGAGGTATTTCTCAACCCTCATCCTCTATGGCATTGCAGACACATGTCTCCCCTACTTGTTGGGGTCGGCAAGCAATTCATGGGGAACTGACACAAATAAGTTCCTTGTTTGGCCTCCAAAGCATGTTCACAATGACATTTATAGGCATCAAGATAACATCAAAATATTAGATAGAAACCACCCCTTTGAAGGTTCTATACATTCCACCACCTCCTTTGGCCCGAGGATTTCACCCAACACTAGAGGAGTTTTTGTTATGGATTAGCATGGCTTCCATCACATTGGTCTGTATGACTGCAACTCAATCATTGGTCTAACAATAAGTGGATTCACCAACCCTTTACCTTATCCTAGGAGTCCAATAGGTTGAAGGTGGAAATCCATATACTCAAGATGCAATTCATTCGCCCACCAGATGCATTCCTCCATAAGTTTAGAATGGAGGACTTCTTTGACTTTAGCAAGAATGAGGGGCCTTGTCCTTCATCCAGAATCCAGATGGCTTGTACCCATGAGCTTAACCTCTGCTGCTGAATTTTTCTTTCCTATCTTAATGGAGCCTACCAAGATAGCATCTCCTCCTACTTGTTCTGAAGGTCTGAAATTTCTACTTGCAGCGTGGCAAAATTTCTATTTGGGTTTTGAAGGTGAATGTTTTCCTGTGCTTTAAGATCTGCAACTTCTTGTTTTAAATTAAGGCTCTCTAATTCCAAGTCCACAACCCTGCTACTGAGATTATAACCATTTGAGTACAGCCATCAATTTTCCACTTCTACTCTCTCCATACGTGCCAACAGGCGCTAAATATGCGCTGCCCATTGTGTGAAATTAGAGGTCCAAGCAATGCCTTCCAGGGGACAAACTATGGGGTCATAACTTCGCCATTGTTGGTTGTTGTCAACACTGCCCCCACTCTCAAATCCAGTAGCAAAGAGAACAGGGAAAAATCTGGGGTGGCTAAGCCTCTAAGGACATAGAGGGTGAGCAAAGGACATGGTTGCAAAGAGATTAGGTGAGGATGAAAGAGACACTAACGAAGAGGGCAAGGTTAAGGGATAAGCAAGGAAGATGAAAATGAGGGGGTAGAGAATGAATGGGAAATCATAGTACAAGTAGAACTCATGAAAAAGGTCAAGGAAGGGAGGTCACACTAGAGAGCAAGGAGGTATGGGAGATCGATGGGGAAACAGGAATTGAAGTGGAGGTCAAAGAAGAAGAGATTGACGGGCAGGTCTAGGAGGTTGTGTTTTGGAATTCGTGGAGGTCAAGGGGGCAGTTAAGGGCATCTGAAATGTAAAGGGCAAGCTCAGGCTGAATAGGGAGGCTGCCATGGGCAAGCTCAGCCTGGAGGATGTTAAAATTCTTCAGCACATGGTAATACTAAATAGTCCTGGCCTAATTTCTAAGATACCTACTTAAGAAAACAAAAAACTGAAATCTCAATCAAAACTGCAATATAATGTTTACTAGGAACTGAAACACATCAAGCTAAAGAAAGTAGAATCAAGTACAGAGATCTAAAACACAAATCACCTCATGATTTATTACTCTTGAAAACACAAATTAAACTAAAAGCTTCAAATGCCACCCTTCACCTGACTACCTCCTACTCTGAAAATCTAAATTGAATAAAACCTATACCCCTGCCTTCTCCTTTATAGACTAAGAGGTACAATGAATCTGGGCACGTGCACAACAATTCCTAAACTGAAATAAACCTAAACCCTAGATCTATTCCTAGATTTGGATTAGCACCCTCAATCTGCACGAAAGAACTATTCCTAGGAAGATTAGCCCATTAGAGGAAAGTTTGCATGCATGCATCTCTCTTCTAGGGATCTGTGCCTTATTTATTCTTGGAAATCTTACACATGAAAAGTGCCCTAACTGACTCTGCATGCAATTATTAACCAAAGAAAACTTAGAAATAAAAAACTGCTAAACATAAAAAGTATCTAAACTGGTACTAAACCGAGGGATGGCACATGTATGCTTTTGGCTTGCATACCTCTTCTATTTCTCTCTCCCCTCCGTAAATGCCCTTGTGCTGTCATTACCACTGTGCAAAACTGCTAAATGATGATCTACTGCTACCATTCTCATTAAGGTTGTTGGGAAGACCATTGTATGGTATCTCTGTTGGACTACCTTATATACCATACCTTTCCTGCATGCACCCAAATGTTTTCTGCTTGCTGTTGCCATTAATGATGCTTTGCCAGACAAATTTTGAGTTACCAGAAGTCCAAAAGGGAAGGCACACCCAATAAACACTGGCAGCAGTGACAAAACACTCAATGACAGAGATACAATGTGGGTAGCAATCACATTGAGGTCACAGGTAAAGCCAGAGATACAAGCAAATAACAGATTTTTTCCAGAGAATCAAACTTGTCCATGTCAATCAGAGGTTCAACACAACAGTCGATACTATAGAAAATGAGGGAGTTGAAAATTGGAAAGGGGTTTTGGTTAAGTGATTGAAAGGGAAGAACCAAAAGGAGTTCTCAATCCTTCCATAAGGCTCCCATGCCAAGACCACCCAATATATTTGAGGAAATATAGATTGTTGGGAGGCATTTCTCAGCCCTCAACCCCTATGACATTGGAGTTACATGTCTCTCCCCTAGCTCATTGGGGTAGGCAAATCAACTCATGTGGAGAGTTGGCATGAGCAAGTCCTTTGCTTAATCTCCAAAGCATGTTCGTTATAACATGTATGGGAATAAAGATATCCAAGAGAATCCACTACATTAATATTTCTATACACTCCACCAACATCCTCTAGCCCCAGGATTCCACCGAAAACTAGTGAAAGCACTTTATGTTACAAATTAGCCTCTCTTCCCTCACTTATGGTCAAGTATGATGTAACAGTGCATGGATTCATCAACCATTTTTCCCAAGGAATGAAATTATGATGAAACGGAGTAGGAAGGATTAGTCTTTATGAGTGACCAGATAGGAGCAACTATGGTGAATCATGATTGGGCCCTAGCAAGGGGCAAAAAAAACCTTGGCACACTATGCCTCCCTCCTCAACTTGTGATGGCAATATTAATGAGCACTTTTATGCAGCCCCTTTGCCCTCTGAATGTCATCTCTATAAACGGTGTCTAGCATGCCTGTATTCCCATTATCTCCACTGATAAATATAGAATTTGGGATTTCAGTTAGAGCTTGCTTGCATGTTTGTGACATGACATCTTTTGATATGGAGTAGTCTATTTTGAATTTTCCTTAAAGTGAGAGAGTTTAAAACCAGAATAAGGGATATGATCAATATTTTCTTTCAGTAAGGAGAACTTCAAATCTATGCTACCAAAAACAAGAACCATGAAACAAAAGATGAAACAGGTCTAAAGCAACAAACAAAAAGTCTCAGGTATCATAGTAAGATACACTTTAGGGTTTTTAAATGCATATTCAAGAATGACAAAAAAATTAACTGTCAGCACTCATCCTACTAAAAATTTTGCAAATAATTCGAATTATCAAATAAAAAGAGAGATCACATTCATATTCATAACAAAAATCAGGCCATCCTTATATAATGATTCATATTCGTTACAGAAAGTTCGCAGCAATATAAATAACCAAATATTCATTGTTCTATTCATAAATGCTAAATCAGTTCACAAATAGGGCCAATAGGTGCAGGGGCTGATCCTCTTTTATCCCAGAGGAAACACTGTGGCCAGCTATACATAGGATCTCAGACAAACCACCAACAACCAGGGGGAGGCATGGCCTTCCTCAAGGAATCTTAGTGGCTAAAGACAGCCAGATAAGGCACCTTAAAGTCATAGGGGATTAAATGATAATAATTAAATCAATGATAGGCTTAATTTCCCCTTGAGATTGTGTACTCTCAATCTCGATTGCTTGAATAAATAAGGAATTAAGCTCGTTCATAGATGTCTCCTTCTGTGTTTAGAACCACGAACACTGTTACAGACACTTGGGCTAATAAAGCATTAGCTCTAAGCCTTGGGAACATAATTAAAAATGGTGTTGTTAATCATAGCCAAATCCCCTAGAGAATCCATGAACCAGAGGTTTCACCATCAAATATTAACTCCACACAATACGAAGGCATTCAATCAGGGTAATGGCATTGGAAAGAGTGAGTGAAGGTCACCAGCAGGTACATGTTTCATGCGCACAATAAATGCTGTTCCATGTGAAGAAGAGTGTGGTTTTAATTTGCAGGGCTATTGTGCGATCCAGAGTGGGGAATTGGCCAAAAGATCAGCCTGAAATTGGCAACCGACAAACCTCATGGTAAGTCTCCCTGTCATTGTGCTTCTGGTTGGTTTATTCTTCAATCCCACATATCAATACATGCATTGGACTTTTATTTCAGTGGTTTGTCAAGAGCCTGATGTTAAAGTCAAGCGTTCCTTTGCCTGCATAGCATAGTTTTGGCCCCTGCATGGATTGTTTCACCTCCTTTCTAAGGTCATTTATGGTTCTGTTCTGTTGGATTTAAGTGGCAATTTCAATTTATGCACCTATTATGTTTCTGGTTCACCTGCTCCATTTCAAAGGACATTTCTGGTAGTGTTTATGGTGCTGGTTTTGGTTCTGTTTCATCTCGTTGAAATTCAGATTTGGTTTAGCACCTGGGGGATCAGAGAACTCACACGCAGAAAAGTGGCTTCAGTCTCCTGTTTGTTTCCTGTGTTTCTCATTCCGGCTGTCTCCTAGGTGAATGTTTTAAGCTCTGTCTCACTTTCAGCCAAGCAAAATTATACAGATTTTAATCTTTTATAAGTATATTCCTCTCCTCTCTACCCTGTTTCAGGCAAAATTTGCAGAGTACTAAACTGGCACATAGGATTTCATTTAGGCTCAACCTCTCACTTGTTAGTTGGAGCAAAGCCTATTGAAATGGATAACAGACGCATCATGGAGTTCAGATGCACCCTCATCTAAATCAGGGACACATGATGAATGCATGTGACACAGATATTCTCGAAGTGAAATGGACCATGGTGAGAAATCTAAACTTGAACCTCCACCAGATTTTTTTTGTCTGCAGTCTCCAACAACATGGTGACAGATACCTCTGCTTGTGCTGATGGAAAATAAATGGAGACAACCCTCTGGGTAAAGGAATATATGAATGTTGAACAGCAGAATCGAGAAACCTCGGATGCAGACCAGGAGGAAGTCAATAGCAATCAAGCCTCTTCATCAATTAAATCTCTGTTTATGTTCTACAAAATTATCAGCATGTTAGAAATTTTTGTTGTGTATGTTACTTGTAAGAACATCTGAACTCATTGCTACATAGTACGTTGTGAAATTGTCCACGTAGCAGCAGAAATCTGCTTTTTGTATTTTCGAATCACTGGACAAGCATATGTACTTGCTGCTAGCTTGCCTGCAGTCTTTATTATAATATAATATTTAAGTTCTGGCTAAAAAATCAATCAGTTCACAAATAGACCAATATTTGATTTAGATCTCAATCATCGGCTCTTCTCGGGTGAAAGAATCAAAGATACGGAGGCACTGCTTTGACCAGGATCAGTTGTATTATGATTACAAACATCTGCATTATCCATTTGCAACTTCTGCATTATCCATCTCCAAAGGTGGCCATTATCACCATCATCCTGAGAACACCCATAATTCCACATCCTAATGGGTCCAACAAGGTTGTCTCCCTGTTGCCTGTTTGGTGATAGATGAGTTAACACAAAAAATCCTGAGCCATTTGCAAGGCTAGGTGAATCCTGCTTACAAAAAGGAATTCTAGTTCCAATTTTGTTCCCATGTCAATGAACTATCACATGTATAGCGAAAGCGAAATGGAGACTGTTATTAAAATTGAATGATAGAAATCTGAGTGTGCAGGTTTTCACAGTTGGAAACCATATTGTTGATCGATATCTCCTACACTCTACACAGTTATTTCCAGAAGCTATCGATCAACAATTTAAATAATAGAAAATTGAACTAGGGGCTTATTTATTGGCCGTTTCTTGCAGGCCTGAAACTTGCGAGAAACGCCCTGCAGAAATGCTGGCCATTCCTTGAGCAATGGGTATCCTATTTGGAAACGATAAGTGGGCACTCAACACGGATCGCTGTTGTGGTTTCGGTTTTGGGATGGGTTTCTGCCAGAAACAGCCCTTTCGGCTACGGACTCTGGTAACATAACTTTGAATCCTATGCACACAAACTGGATGAAGTCGAATCTTGTCTCCAGGAAATGGAAACCCAAATTCCTACCATATGTTTCTGATTCATCAACTTGCAGAGGACACAGAATCTCCAAAGCAGCTTGTTGATGCTCAACGGCTTCAGGCTGTGCAAGCCGAGCTAAGAAGGATTTCAGAGAGACTGACAAATTAGCCAGCAAGGATCAGCGGCAGCACGGATTCCTCTTCCCTTGGGAATTGAAATCCAGTACAGAGGACTCCAACCAGCACCCCATTACCAATTTGATGCTTGCAAGGCTTCAGAAGTTGTAGTCTCTCTTAGGGTAGAACTAGAAGCTGTTTCTTTTTGTGTTAGCAGAAAGCCCCCAATTTTTGGCCGGAGCGGGGTCAACCTCCGCGGAAGTGTGTGAGTTGAGGTAAACCACCACCTGTTTACCGCTGAATAACACCCAATCAACGTTCTGATCATCATTATATTACCGGCGAGCTCAAAACCCATAACCATGAGCTCAATTTTAATCTAGGAAAACGCATTACATTGAATATTTTAATCTCCTTCCCGACCCTGAGTAACAATGGTCTTGGGATACTGGCCTGGAAGGGTTCCATGTAGGTTTTGCAACTTTTAATACAATTTTCATTAGGGTGTCGAGTAGAAAACATACATACATGGGGATGGTTCTTACGCCAGGCCTTGCGCTCCTCAGTAAGTCGACCTCGAGCTATGCCTCCAGACATGTTGCTATTGTTGTGATCGGGAATTTTATGAATTTTGCTGCCAAAACCTTGGAAAGTAGCTTCTGGACAATCAAACTACACAAAGATACCTCGGTGCATCACCATGAAAGATATCGCGAAGGAAAGGGAAAGACTTTATACGGAATTTGAAATCAAGAAAGCCAAAACTGGGCATGTGCCGGACGTTGAATTCGATCCAGTCGGAATTGGTGCCTAACCAATCAGGGAATTCATGTGTCCAAGTCTAAACGATCCCATGCCGTTTTAGGTGGAAAAAGTGATCACAGATGGAATATTTAATTTCATTAAAATTAATAAATAAATAAATTGTAAAATATGACTAAATTATCAAAATTATTAAGCGGAATATTTAATTTCATTAAAATTAATGAATAAATATATTAAAATTATTAGGTGGTGGTTTTAGTTTATGGTGTCTTGGATAGATGATGATGGGTGTTTTTAAAATACTCATTGATTGATATGAAATTATTAATTAATTCCCTTCTCTAAAAGTGATATATATTGAACATGATGAAGATGTAGCCCTACAAGTTTAAAAAAAAAAAAAACAAAACAAAAAACACATTAAAAAAAATTTTTTTAATTAAATTTATTAATTAAAAAATTTCATATGAACAAGTCTCATAACTATAGTTTCTTTGGCATGTGGTATTGATAAGTCATGGTATTGCCCCATGGTACTATAATAAAGTGTATTTATCATATTTAAGAATCTCACCATAAAATTGGAGTAAACTTTCATGGTTAAAAAAATCTTGTTACATGTTTTTTTTAAATGTATATCTATTTTAACTTATATATTAATTATTTTTATCAATAATAAATAATAATAATGTTTAAATAAAATTATTAATAATATTAATTAATTATTTTGCTCTCAATCCAATATGGAAGAGATATATGTAAATAATGTGATGTGATGTGATGTAAATATTTTGAACTCATTTAATTATATAAATAAAAAAATTAAATTAAATATAAAATATATATTATATATATATTTAAATTAACCAAAACCATTATGGAAGAGATGTTATAAGGTAAGGTTATATTATGTAAACATTTTGACTTGGTCAAACTACAAAAAATAATAATTATTATTATTATTATTATAAATTAAAGCAGCCTAGATCCATCTTAACCTTGGATCGATCAAGCTCAGAGAGGGATCAATCATCTTCTATCAATCACGATCAATCATCTTCTATCAATCACAGATGGATCAAATATCTTGAGACGCAAACTTTTTCTCAACTTTTGCACTCAAAAAAAGGTTTACACTTTGAGAGATTTCCTTGGATAGATCATGCTCACAGAGGGATCAATCCTCTTTTATCAAGCCTTTTCTCAACTTTTGCACTCAAAAAAAAGGTTTACACCTTGACAAATTTTATCCCTCTATGCATTTGATAGATTTAGAATTAAGATGGATCTAAGTTGGTTTCAATTTTAACAACTTGAAATATATGATGAAGTAAGTGTTTTGATGTATATTAGCATTTACCAATCATTTAATTTATATAGTTGCATTGTCCACGAGGTCTTGGATAGATGGTGATTGGGTGGTTTATTAAGGCACTCCTTGATATGAAGTCATCAATTCAATTATGTGCCTCTATTGGAGTAATATATTGAACATAACAAAAATATAGTATTGCCAAAAAAATATAATTACATTTATATTTATTCTTACATCATATTTTTTCAACTTTAAATATATTTTACCAGTATAAAATTGTTTAAAACTTATATTGTGTATCAGTTAAAATGTACACTTTGACAACGTCCTTGAAAACCAAGAGTAGATATACTTTAACATTATACATATTTAAAAAAATCATTATTGAAAGGAACCTAATATTTTAAATGATTGTTCTTTCATCCTATTTTTCCAACTTTAATTGCATTTTCACCCGTATAAAATGTACACTTTGATAACATTGTTGAAAGCCATATGCTTTAACATTATACATATTTGAAAAAATCATTATGGAAAGGAAGATAAGTTGATATGTTTAACTTTATAAACATGTTAACAAAGAGAATTTTACTAGTGTAAACATTTTATTTAAATGTATTAGAACCAGTTTAGATCCATCTTAATTTTCCATTTATGAAGAGTTCTTGAGGGATCAAATTTCTACATCTTAATATATTTCCATCTCAAGAGATTTGATCCTTCTGAGGCCTTGGTAGATCGAGAGTTAAGATGGATTTAGGTTGGTTTAATTCACCCCTTTAAATAGGCTACATTCCACATAAATACCTTGGATTATGGTAAACATGGAGCTCAAAAAACCAGGTAATTTGACCAAGTCAAGTTTACCTTAACTACTCAACAAAAAAATTAATAATAAAAAAAATAACGTAGAAATTATTATTTTAACATAAGGTTATTTTTATTTTATTTTGATGGAGTTAAAATGTTTACATTACATTACATTAATTCTTCCATTTATTTGTATTTAACTTTATTTTATGTATTCTGATAGAGTCAAAATGTTAGAGAACGGGATACAACCCGGCAACATCTCTTGCATACTTGGTTGCATATTTATATTAAAGTGATTATCAAATAAATCATTAGAATGAAGAAGCAATTGGTGTTATGTATGTTGCTTAGTGCAACTTAATCTTACTCTTCTTAAAACACCTTCATGAATCACCAAATAGCCTTCAGGAGTGCGGTCCTCTCTTCACTTGCCACAGTCACATGGGCAACCTGAGAGTCCTGTCCATGCAATAGTTGCATCAAACAATGTACAAACTACTCACATTTTCTTGGAAAAAGTATGGATACACAATAGCATAAATCCACTCTAAAAAATTATATATTATTATTTTTTTAAGCAAAGTCTTTCTGTAGAAATCACATAAGAGAAATTTTTGGCCGATACATTTCGAACCAACAAGTGTGGTTCATCATGAGGACCAGATGAAGAGGCAGACCATGGCAAAGGCTTAAATAGACAGCAATGTAGAGACATAATTTCAAGTAAGGACTGTATTTGAACAATAATATTTAAATTATGATATTAATTTATTAATGTTTTAAAAAAAAATATTATTCATTAAATAGCTAGTTTTTGAAAAAAAATTAAATAATGATATATTATTTCATTAATTTATTAAAATATTAACAGGTAACTATATTAAACGGAAAAATAAAATATTTAAATTAATTTAATAAAACCAAATATTACTTCGAAAAATAATATTTAAGTAATATGATATTAGTTTTATTAATTTATTAATTTATTAAAAATATTAATATGTAACACCTATATTAAACGACTAGTTTTTGAAAAATAATAATTTAAATTAATTTATTAAAACCAAATATTAGTTTCTTAAAAATAATATTTAAATTGTGATATTAGTTTATTACTTTATTAAAAACAAATATTAATAAGTAACTGCTATATTAAACCACTAGTTTCTCATAAATAATATTTAAATTAATTGATTAAAAAGAAAAAACTTTAAAGAAGTTGAGTCAAAAATTATAAAAACGAGTCAAGATCCTAATAGAGACAAGATCATTTGATAAATAATTAATGGAAATAAAATAAATTAAATTAAAAATAAATATAATATAAACAAGTCAAAAGGAATATAAGAAAAGTAATCAATAAATAAAACAGGGTCAACAATAAAATATGGGGGTAAAGGCTATTAAACAAATAAAAAAAATACTAAAAGGAGTTAAGAACGAATAGGATGATAAAATACAAAAATACAAACAAAAAAAAAACACACGAAGGATAAAGAAAGTAAACTCTAATGAAGAATAAATCAACAACAAATGCCATAAAAAGGACACCAATACCTACATAGATAAACAAACAAACAAAATAAATCCCAAAAAGAAGCCTAAAAACCTAGAAGGACATGACAGGGACCCAACTTCTACTAATATTCCAATCATCATCTCTATTCAAATTATTTGGTCTTTTTTCAATTTCTAGGGCCTCCCTCAATTTACGGTGATGGAAATGACTAACCCTAGCAACAACTTGGGCCTCCTTAATGCAGATGTGATGCTTAGATTTATCTACATGCTTCGCCAAAGTAGAGGAGTGGGTCCTGCCATGCTTGATGTCAGCAGCATGCTCACGAATCCTTTGATTAGTCGAGCGACCAGTCTCACCAATGTAGGGAGTCCTACAAGAGCATGGGATAACATAAACACCCTTCATATTCTTGGGGTCCATTGGGTCCTTTACAGATCTAAGGGATCTCTGGATGGTATTTAAAGGCCTAAAGGTTGAAGCCACCTTATGCTTCCTTAGGATCCTCGCAATCTTGTCAGTGGTCCCTTGGATAAAAGGAAGATGAGCACCAGAAAAACGATCCTTAGTATCTTTCTTAGCACTAGGACATTTTTCAGCTCTGAGGAAAGCCTTAGTATGTTGGTGTCTACTATACCCATTATTAAATAAAACACTTAGGAGATGTGTTTTCTCTTCATTGAGATGGTTCTCATTAGAAACTCTTAAATCTCTAACCATTAAGGTGTTGAGAGCACCAAGCTTTTGAGCTGGGAAATGATGAGAATTAGCAAGAAGATATTGTTCTGTATGAGATTTCTTACGAAATATGTGATGAGAGAAAGAGCCATCATCATTCCTTGAGAGGAGAACGTCAAGGAAGGGCAGACTACCATTACATTCAAATTCCATGGTGAACTTTACAGAACTAGATTGATTGTTAAGATGGAGGAAAAACAATTCCAACTTTTCTTTACCATGGGACCTCATGACACAAGTGTCATCCACAAACCTCTTCCACATCTTAGGTAGAAGACGAGAAGAAGCTAAGGCCTTTGATTCAAAATCCTCCATGAATAGATTAGCTACCACAAGGGAGAGGGGGGAACCCATGGCGACACCGCAATTTTTCTCATAGAATTCCCCATCGAATGAAAAGAAAGTAGAAGTAAGAAAAATACCAACTAAATAAGTTGTATCAAGATCTATGATGCACTTGATGACTTCGATGGCCTCGTTGATAGGGATATTAGTATAGAGGGAGACCACATCGAATCTGACAAGCTTGTCATCTGGATCAAGCTTGAAACTCTTTAACTCATTAACAAAAGATGCAGAGTCCTTGACAAAGGATTTTGTATGGCCAACAAGGGGCTTAAGCTTCTGGGCTAAATATTTAGCAAGAAGATAAGTTGGCCCTCCTATCATGTTGACAATGGGTCTCAGAGGAGCCCCTTCCTTTTGAATCTTTGGCAGACCATAGATTATTGGGGTAAGAGGGCAACTTTCAATAAGCTTATGACTGAACGAGCTGACCGAGCTACTAGCCTTTTATAGCAAGAGCCACACTTTTGGAAATCTTCTTTAGGGGATCCTTGTTGAGTTCCATGTAGCTCCCGCTATTATGGAAGTGGTCCAACATCTTCCGACAGTAATCATCTTTATCAAGAATAACCACAGCACCACCTTTGTCGGCTTTGAGAGCAACAATATTCTTATTATTGTTTAACGATTTGAGAGCATGAAACTCAAGTTTGTTGATGTTGTTCTTAAGGGGCTTTTCCTTCTAAGGACAACCACATAGTCTTGAGGAATGATATCTTTAGTGACGTCCAGTAAGTCTCTAATACCATAATCAATGTCAGAGATGATATCGTCAACCGGGATCTTTCTAGGAGCAAGAGCAAAATTTAAACCTTTCTCCAAAAGACTAAAGACATGGGGGATCAAAAGAAAAGCTAGAGAGATTGACAACCCTATTACTAGAAAAAGAAAGAAAATTAGAACAAACAATATTATCCAAACCTATAATCTTATTACCAATCCTATTATTATTACAATTATCAGAATTGAAAACAAAGTCATTAACCTCATTAATATTATTATTATTATTAAGCTCAATGATATTATTACTATTATTATCATCATCATCCAAACATAAATTATTATTGCTATTCCTAATATTATTATTCATATCTGAGGTGAAAATATAGTCACTATTATTATTATTACTAATAAACCCATTAATATTATTAATATTATTATTATTATTATTATTCAATTGAATATTATTATTAATAGAACCACTTCCACTATTTTTGAAACCAATAGAAACCAAAGAAGAATTAACAGACAACAAACCTAAGGGAATTTGACCCGGTGAATACGAGACTGTTCCAACTTCACCTTCGATGGCGAAAGGGTGAGAAACACCGTCAACCCAAGATCGGAGAGCAGAGATTTGATTATAATTAATTTTGCTTCTGGAAGGACCATGAAAGCAACTAGACTCATTAGGTTGTGAGATGAATTTCTCTGAGAGCTTATTGAACTTCTTGGACTGGTTTACTTTCCATATTTCTCCTAGGTGAGTAGATTTCAAAGTCAAGCACGCCTCAATCCCTGACCAAAGGGGAGGAAAGATCTCATTTGAAAGTTCCAAATGGAGAGACAATAAATTACGAGAAATGAAATCCAAAACCTTTTTCACCCTGCAAATCTCCAAACGAACCAATGCCATGCTAGCATTAAGGAAAATACGACAGCCATTAGAATTATTGAGAGGGTGCTTAATTTGAGCAAACGGAGGAACAAGGGAAGAGTCTCTACATTGTTTTAGAAAAGCCAAATATATCTTCAACTTGGAAACCCTTACACGAGACCGTTCAAAGTGATGAACTTTAATAGCAATGATCCTTCCGTATAGAGTAGTAATTTATGTATTCAAGCTTCTGTGATCCATAATGAATTAAGCAAAGTCTTTCGGTAGAAATCACATAAAAGAAATTTTTGGCCGACGCGTTTCGAACCAACAAGTGTGGTTCATCACACACACACACACACACACACACAGATATATATATATATATAAATATATATAGTATATAAATATATAATATTATAGTAATATAATAGTTTTATTTATAAAATATATATTCAATAAACTAAAATGCAAAATTGTCAATGCTAAATTAACTTATTTAATTTAATATTAGTTTACTTTACTTTATTTTTATTTTTCATATAATTTGACCTAATCAAAATGTCAAACAAGTCAAGATAGACAGGACAAGAACATTACAAACATCCTCTACCATAATAACTGCAATAATGGAGGCAATTTAAAAAATTTATATAAAACCTTTTTTAAAGATTAAAAAATAATTCCTATCGCCTAATTTAAATATTTTAATATTTTTGTATTGCTTGGGTAGCTTCAATTGAACAATGGTAGTGAGAAATTGAAGTCTCATTGAAACCACACTGATCCAGAAGTCTTGGGTTCAAATCTTGTGGTGTCCCCCCAACGGCGGTGATAAAAGTTGGACCGATAGATGTAGTCCTACCAACTTACCAAATAATATATATATATAATTAATATATATAATAATATATATATACTATAATATATATATTTTGAACATCTCACCTGAACCACGCTAAACCAAAAGGTCTTGGGTTCAAATCTTGTGGCTTATCCCCTAATCGGGTGAGAGTTGGACACAATTAAGATGTAGTCCTTACAAGCTTATCAATAGTATATATATAATATATATATATATAATAATATGTGTTAACGAATAAGAATATTACTTTTGAAATCTTGATATTTTATTATGAAAACAAATAAACCTTTTTATGAATAATAGATCTTTGAAAACTTAGTTTTTTAACTGTGAAAACAATAAAATCTTAATTATGGGGGAAAATGTGGATAAATCTATTTTTGATGATGATATGTCATATATTATCTAGAATTATCAATCTTGAGTGCTTATTATGTATGATGCCTTGGCTATAAGATTAGAGGACGTTATGGATAGAGGTATGTCAAATCAATGGGTTTCTTGTAGTGTTCAATTTGATTGGGATGTCATTTGTTCATTTTCGCTTGGCTCTACTGACGAAGGATTTAAGGCAAGCACTCATGTTCTTTTAGAGGTTTCTTCCTCATGTGTTAGTGCAACTCTCGTTTGTGGATTAGGCTATGGCTTTTCTCGAGAACTAGATTTTGGCTTTATCAATAGTGGATTGGGTGAAGTAGAATTAAGTGGGGTAGGTCTTGGAGGTGTTAACGAGGAAAATAAGGAGGGTGAAATATGTGGTGAGTGTCCCATATCGAGTGGTAAAAGCTATATTAATATAATCGAAGGAGGTTTCCCTAGCTATAATAAAGGTCATAAGCAATGCATCAAGCAAAAAATCTCAATGGTTAATTTAATGTCATTTGAGGATGTTAGGTTGAATGAGGTGGTTGGGATGGTGTATTTGGCATTGGTTGGTTAGCTTTAAGGTTATCGAATAGGGGATAAGACTCTAAAGACCTGGGTTTCTAACTATTGGGAACCCTTTCTTGGATATGTGTCTTCATTTTGTTCTTGCTAGAGTGTGGGTGGATTTCCACTTTCATACAAGTTTTGATGCAATAAAAGTTTTGGCTAGCTCTTAATAAGGGGGCTTCTCTCCACTACCATTGAAGCGTTGGATGTCATTTTTCAATGTTCGAAGTGAAAAGGTGGCAATAATCCTAATCTATGTTAAATCCCAAATCCCCACTTAACTTTTGGTCAAGTGAAGCATTTGGAATAGTTAGGAATGCCCATAAGGATTTCATAGAGGCATATTTATCCTATAAAGAGTTAGGGGTGATGATAGTGGCCCACATTTTGGATCGGGTAGAGTTGAAGGATGGATTATGGAGACTGCTTTTTTTAATGCATACACATCTTGAGGAAACCCTTCAAGTACTTCCCCTTAGTTTGAGGATGGTACCTAGGGAAAATTGTTCAATTATAGTTTTTAGCAACCTAACCCAACAAGGACATCAAGTGGGGCCCAATAATACCACAAAGATAGCTATCCTAGGGACTTGAACCTATGACCTTCTACTTATAATTCACAACACTCAAACACTCAGCTAAAGTATTATGTTAGAAAAGGGTAATTAGTATTTTGTATAACCCTAGGACTATTCTAGTGTCCCTTTCCATTACAGTTATTTCACAAGTATGGATATTTGGTGGTTGATTATAGTCTGTGTTTCAAATGAAAGAGTTGGGTAAAAAAGGATTTGGATGTTAGGCCCTTACAAGATGGTAAATATTTTGAGCATGAGGCTGAGGCCCTAACAAAGGGAGGCCTATTATTGGTAAGGAAGTGGTTGGAAATGTCTCTATAGCATAAAAAGCAGTGACTCCTAAGGAAGATGTTCTCCTTATAAAAAAAGGGGGACAATCTATCTCCCTAAATAAAATTTGTGCACCTTTACCTATGAACTTAGGTGTAGATGATGGCGGTATTTAATTGCACCTCTCTCCCTTGACTTATAGAGATGATCTCTTAAATCATTTGGCTTTATTAAATTGTTTTCCTTTGTCAAAAAGGGCTATGATTTTTGCGTCACATTGCAACTTAGGCCTTAGCTTTCCTATTATTTGAGAGAGAGGAGTGGGTATAACTAGGAATTATAATTAGAGTTGATGATTAAGTTCTCAATAGGGTATTGATTATATGTTTGAGATTGAAGGTAGGATTGAGAGAGATGTTATTATTAATGACGGTATGGTGTTTCTTAGCAATAATATCTCTTCTAGATGGTTTGTTCATGAAGAATCCTTTATGTATGACCTAAGATCTAGGACGCAACTCTTATGTGGTTATTATAAGGTTCCTATGCGTGGTTAAAGGACAAATGGTGAGAAAGGTTAATTTAGACTAAATATGGGTTGACAAACCTTATATCCTTAGCCTAGAAATATGTTATAATTGAGGTTTTAAGAAATAGGCAACTATTGATTAATGCGGTCGATATAGATTTAAATACCCCTAGAGCGGTTGTGGCATGAGTTGAATTACATTTAACTATTACGTGTTGGTCAAATTTTACTAAACACAAGGCTTGAGGAAACTTGTGAAGGTTCACAAACTAAACCTAATTTTGTTGTGGAAAATCATGAGTGAAGGGGAGAAGATAAATTGTGATCTCAAAAGGCTAATGGGAGGGTGGGAATTTATGTTCATAGATGTTAAGGGGAGATCAAGGGGTATTATTTTAAGCTGGAGAAGTATGTCTTTATTTTTTTCTAATAGTTAGTGTTTTGAATCAATTATGGGAAATCATTGATGTTGATAATTATTTTCTCTTTAAGGATAAGGAGAATGGAATTCACTCTGAGGCTCAAGGTTTGGTGTGCACGATGTGATTGTGGCTTCAGGTCAAGGGTGTATTGTAGTAGTGTGATTGAGCCAAGCAGTCGATGGATGTCGATGAATAAGGATGACATGCTTAATATCACATAGGAAGATGAATGACGATAGATTTGGGAGGTCTCGAATGTAGTTTGGTTGTCGCCCCCTCATGATTTCACTCTTCTTTAGTGTTCTCAGAAGGAGGGTTGAGGCGTTTTGTGGCATTATTAGAAGGGGGAATACCTGGACTGTTCCTCAAAATTACTTCTGGTAGTTGGAGAGCCTAATTTTTCCTTACAAGGGGAGACCCTTAGAAAATAGTGTGGCCTCTGGCGCTTTTCCACATGATATTGTATTTGTTAAAGTCCGATCGTGATTGTAGGGATGTCTCGTTGTCCATGTCCAAGAGGCTAAGGAGTTGTCAGCCATTGTCTTTCAAAACCCATATTTGCAAGAAGAATATCTTTGTTTTCCTCGACTTGGGTGGGTTAGAAGATTGGAACAACGAAAACAAGAAAACTTCCCGATCTTTATCAAGAAACCAAATGGGAAGTATTCCCTATTTTAGGTCACTAATTTGGATGTGACATCAAACCTGAAGGGGAATATTGAAAATATATTGGGCATTCTTGTAAACTCCCAGAGCCTTCTTTTTTAAGGCAACTTGCTTCAAGGTTCTTTTTGAATGGAGGATTACTACATCTCTAGAATTTCCACTATAATCATAAACATGAGTCTACGCAGTGGTGCTTCAGGGCTTAGGAAACCTGGAGGTTTTCTCTCATACAAGGATGTAGCACAAAGGAAAGGCTCAAATCCAATGGATCTGGATCTACCTCAGTTCATCCCAAAATCTTACATTAATGAACAAATGAAAATGGTTACTTCCATGGAGATTAATCTAGGTGAATCGTGTTTTCTCTGCACTTCAATCTAAAGCGGTGAGTTGTAGATTTAACGATTGTTGGCCTTGATTTGATGTGTTGCACTAGTGATTATTTTCAATTTGGACACCCAACTATGATATTTATCTATGTTCCAAGGATTTATTTATTGTTCAATTTGATACTCACAAACATTTGGAAGTAGTGATGAATTATGGGCCTTGGTTTTGGGGAAGAGTTGGGCTCTTCATCACCCATTGGTTTTCAGATTTTCATGCCATAAAAAGGTGGTCTCAATAATTATAGTTTGGAAGAGACTACCAAATATCCCCCTTCCTTTCTAGTGTTAGAAAATGTAAAGTAGAAACAATTATATCTTATTTTCTTTAACCTTGATACTTGCTTGTGAATCTTAGTTATCTTCTTTGTGTTCTTTAGTTAAGTTTATTCATCAAACAATATCAAGAAACTACAATAACAAAAGAGGACACAAATATCTGCTCTCATCCAGGGCAAAACCCCTCCATGGGGAAAACTTGAAAACTCTTGTCTTCTTAGAATTTGCTTCAAATGAGAAACAAACACCCAATCCCTAGATCAAGTCCTTCTCCCAGTACCAAGTCAACCCTTCCTCAAGTCCTTCTTGAATATGCACCAAACTAATACACACTACAACTTCTCTTTTCCAGCTACATCATTGCTACTTTACTTGCAACTTCGTCCCAAGAATTGTTGCAAAAACCCTAATATATCTTCCCTTTGAGACCCTCCTAGAGCAAAAAACTCTCCCCAAGGTCAACATGGTCAACAGAAGGATTTTTCTCTCTCCAACAGATTGTTCCTGCAATATTGCTCCCTGAAAATAAATTCGCTCCCCAACAATTCATACATGCAACTTCAACCTCTTCTTGGTTGTAGAAACCCTAGCTTCTTCTCACATGTGAGAGAGATAGAGCCCAAAAACAAGATATTTCAGTCTCCCAACTTCTTCTAGAACTTTGGTCTCCTTTTTCCCAGCTTCCCAGCTACATATCGAACTCTTTCCTTTATAGATCAAACTTATGAGTGTTTGTCTCCAATTAAGTCGAATTGCTCTTTATATAGCCTTATCAAGGGGTCAAAGTCCCTCCTTTAGGCTGACTTGAGGCTCCTAGGGTCGACTTGTACTCTTGGAGATTCTAGGAATTTCTAGACTCAAACTAATTCTTTTTAAAATTACAAATTGCTCGGAAGGGTCTTATAAACATGATGTTGACTTTATTGACTCGTGACAATAAATCCTAAGACCTAACTAACCCTAGAAGCACAAAGAACATGCTTTTACCTAGACGACCACCAATAATGAGCATGAAACCCATGCTTTAATAATAATAATTTTTTTTCTTCTTTTTATTATTTACTACATAAACTAGTTACATTTCTCAACACTCCCTTTTAACTGGGGATGTATTCATAATTGTACAACCAATACAACATCATATCTCAAACTGAAGAGTTCTCAAGAAGAATCAGATTGATAAGCCATAATGTAAGCATCATCATTATAATCAACATTGTCCCTAAGGCCTAACTGGACAAGCTCTTCTTTAATCAATAGCATTGTGTTGGGAGGATTTATGTGTGATACCACACTACCTCTCTAAGGTACAAACCCCATTTGAATGTCCACAAGGTATGTCCTTTTAGGAATATTTTTATCTTGGATATCCATCCCTGAGTCCTCAAAGAATATCAGTTCTCTTCGACCACTCTTCTCTTGGATTCTTGTCCCATCTTCAAAGAGTGTTGGTCCCTTTCCTTTTCTTGGAATATGAGAATGCGCATGTGATTTCCAACATCACTCCCTCTCAACTAGAGAGGTCATCCCTATTCTCCTTTAATATTGAGAATAATTCCATGCTTCATATTCACAAAGACTCCTTTTTCTCCCTCTCAAAACATTCCTTCCTTCCAATAATGGAAGCCAACATCACAAGCCTTTTAGATTACCTTCATGAGAGTATCAACTATTAGTTCTTTGTATCTACATGGTTCCCTCTTTTCTTTGTATCTCTTGCATTGAGCTCGCTTCTTTTCGAGGTATCATGGAACCATCTCCACTCTCTGTTCTTGTGACAAGATCTAGGTCATCTCTCTTTCTCATCACTTTCCTCTTCAATCATGAAGACATTGCATTGGGCCTTCCCAAACTACTATCTAATCATGGCTTCCTCGTGAAAGTTGTCTTCCTTGACCTTCAAGTTATCTCGCATTGCCACCTTATAAGATGAACACATATTGACTTCATAGTTGCTAGGTGCCAGATATTGAGCTTCCCTCAATACTTTTCATCCATATAGTTGACTTTGCCACAATTGTCATCATGTATTCTTGCACCATTCTACCAAGTACAAAAATAATATGTTAACCAAATAACCAAATCAAAATGAAATAAACTCGCCTTATCATGGTGACCTTCTTGTTCCATCAACATCTTAATCAACCATCTCCACTTGATATTTCCTTCTTGCATCAGAGTGCACAAGGATCGAACTTGATTACCAAGTTACAAATTTTATTCTTTCGGAGATCATACTAGATGTTAATCAATACATATTGTAGAGAAAGTCCTAATCTTTCATACATTCTTTAGCATGTCAAATTCTATTATTTTCCAACATCATAACTACTTAAGCATATCCAATCTTTATTTCACAAGATTCTCATACACATGAATCTTATCCAAAGTCAACATTAATTCTTATGCTTTTAACCAATCATCTAGTTATCCATATATTTTTAATAAAGTTTGTATCCTGACCCATTGCAATCCTTCATCCTTCTTTAGCAACATTTTTCCACATTACATAAAATAAATATTTTTTTTGCCACGATGCCTTTCCCAAGGATTTCCTAAGATGAAGGTCCTTCTTGAATCATAATCAAGATGACAACCTCTAACATAATGTTAGATAATATCTAGATGAACATCATGCAAAATGGTCAACATTATATCCTAGATTATCTCTACTAAGCAACATAATCATATAAATTCAGAGCATGCTAATATCATATGCTTCTATCCTATGATGCTTATGCAAAACATAGAAAGAAAAACATTGATAAAGAACCTAGAAGTCAGTGAACCTTCTTTAATAATAAATATCTTTCAATTCTTCCTTCTTTGCCTTCTTTATGCCTTATTCTCAGGTTATCCCACTACTTCAGCTACATAAGCTTCACTTCTATCCTTTCTCTTATTGTTTTGCTTGTTTTGACAGCCCCTCTTAAAGTTTCCAAATTCATTGCATCCAAAACATTGCACCTTGGACATATTTTTCTTCTTGGACTTTCCAAACTTCCATTTCTTCATCTTCTTGACTCAGGCTAGGAATGTTTAAGATTGCTCATCTGATCGAATGTCATCTTTGACCTTGATCCTTGATTCTTATAGTATGCATTGTGCCCACAATTCTTCAAAGGGTGTTGAATCCTTCATGGAGTAGACACTTGTTGCAAAGTTGCTCCATTATGGTGGCAATACATTTAGAACACATACAATTACCTCATAATCAATGATGGGTTCCCCGAGTCCTTACAAATGGTTTATTAGTTGAGAGACTCCCATGAGGAAGGATGCCATATCCTCATCCATTGATTTTTTCATTCTGTATAGCTTGTTCCATAATGACATATTTTTTTCATTTTGTACTTACAAAGTACAAATTCACTAGCTTGTTGTACATGGCCTTGGAAGTCTTCAAGTTTGCCACAAATGGAACAAGAGAATCCTTGATTGATTCAACTATGATCCCTTGAGCTCTTACTTCCCCTTTCTTGTACCTTGTTAGTTCTTGTATCTTTTCTTTCTCGAGTTTAGTAACTTCTCCTGTAACATATCACATTACATCTTACTCTATGAGTATCAAGGCAATCCTCTTCTTCAATGCTATATAGCTTAAAGCCCCAATGAGCTTATTTCTCTCCTCGCAGAAAGAACCTTTGTGACTTGAAGATTCAACCATTATGAGATAGTGTGACACTTACTTGAATAATATCTTCAACCTTCTTGATGTCTTCAAGATATTTGGAGAGTTCTTGATGATGCCCTTGAAAGATGTTACCTAGGATCCTTCCACCAATAACTTCCAAGATTGATGCCTTGCAAATAGACTTCCTTTTTGCGAGATCAATACCCTCCTTGCGAGATGGATGTATTTTTTTTTTTTTTATCTTCTTTAATGTAGAAACCCTAGATTAGAAGGGTCTTTTACCAACGAGCTTTTAACCAGGTCCCTTAAAGAGACAATATTCTTCTTTTAGCCCTTGATCAACAATTATTTCCAGTGTCCTTCCAGCTGCCTTCCTTGATCACCTTAACTCTGATACCTGTCAGAAAATGTAAAGTGGCAATAATTATATATTGTTTTCTTTAACCTTGATACTTGCTTGTGAATCTTAGTTATCTTCTTTGTATTCGTTAGTTAGGTATATTCAATAAACAATATTAAGAAACTGCAATGACTAAAGAGGACACAAATATAGGATCTCAGCCAGGGAAAAACTCCTCTAAGGGGAAAACCTAAATATCTGCTTCAAATGAGATACAAAGACCTAATCCCTAGATAAAGTCCTTCTCCCAGTACCAAGTCGTCCCTTCCTCAAGTCCTTCTTGAATATGCACCAAACTGCTACACAATGCAACTTCATTATGTTAGCTACAGCACCATTACTTTCCCTTTAAATTCAACCTGCAACTTCATCCCAACAGCTGCTGCAGAAACCCTAATATATCATCATTTTAAGACCTTCTTGGAGCAAAACAACTCTCGCCAAGGTCAACAAGGTAAAGAGAATTATTTCGCTTTATCCAACAACTCGTTCCTACAATACTGCTCCCTAACAACAAATTCACTCCCCAACAATTCAGACCTGCAACTTTGACCTATTTTTGGTTGCAGAAAAGCTTCTTCGAATGTGTGAGAGAGATAGAGCCCAAAAACAAGATATTTTTGTTTCTCGTCTT
This sequence comes from Pinus taeda, assembly GCA_000404065.3. Taxonomy (NCBI): domain Eukaryota; kingdom Viridiplantae; phylum Streptophyta; class Pinopsida; order Pinales; family Pinaceae; genus Pinus; species Pinus taeda. Next base: position 112,362 of record APFE030564232.1, on the reverse strand, counting down.
CTTCTAGAACTTCACTCTCCTTTTTTCCCAACTTCCCAGCTATAGATCAAACTCTTTCCTTGATAGATCAGACTTGTGAGTGTCTATCTCCAAATGAAGTTGAAATACTCTTTATATAACCTTCTCAAGGGGCCAGATTCCCTCCTTTAGGCCGACTTGAGGATCACATGGATGACTTGTACTCTTGGAGATTCCAGGACTTTCTAGACTAAAATTTAATTCTTTTTATAATTACAAATTTCCCAAAAGGGTCTTATAAACATGATGTTGACTCCATTGACTCATGACAATAAATCCTAAGACCTAAAACCCTAGAAGCACAAAGAACGTGCTTTTACTTAGAAGAACATAAATAATGAGCATGCAACCCATGATTTAATAATAATAAATTTATTTCTTCTTTTTCTTGTTTGTTACATAGGATACGTATTGAAATGAGTACAACAATTATGAAGACAGAAAGTAGTTACATTTCTCAACATCTAGCACCACAAGGTTCTAGAGGAAATCAGGTATACCATATAAACATTTAGAAAGATGGACTTCAAAATATTGGAAAAGGTATTTTCACATTTGCCAGAATATATGTTGAAATAGACCTTAGTAAAGGTCTACTAGATCAGATTCAGCTGAAACACAAAGATGTACAGTGGAGCCAATTGCTATATTATGAAAATATGACATTCAAATGGCATATGTGTTACCAAACAAGACACTTGCAAAACACATGCCCGCAAGCAAAAAGGATCCTAGGAAAGAAAAAGGGGATAACTCTCAGAGGAGGAAGAATATAAAACCATGGAGAATCCTACAAATCAAACAGAAGGGGGTGCAATTGCTCAAAATGGTAATACAAAGCATATGTAGAAGGGAAATAAATCAATAGAAACCCAAGTATCAGAACACCATATGGAAGAGGCACAAAACAACAATGGGATGGGGGGTATAAAGAGAACTCATGTTTCTAAGAGCTTAGACTCGAACAAAGAATCCCCACCACAAAATTAGGAAATGAATTTGAAATAGTTCCAATTGACACCAACCTAGGGGGTTTGCAAAAGGTTCAGAAAAAGAAAGGTAAAAAAGAGAAGTTGAGTTGTTATTATCATACTTAACTTCAGAAATTTTATGTAATTTTTTATTTTTTATTTTTATTTTTATTTTTTTATTTTTTTTCGTAAGTCGAGAGGCTTGTCTTACTGAATGCTTTTAGCATCTATAAAATGTAATTTTGTTACTTGTTTTAGCTTGAATAAAATTACGGATTTTTTCCTTGGAAAAAAAAGTATGGAAAACACGATCTATCCTTAAAAGTTGGGAAAACAACTAATGATTCTGAATATCTATGGACCATACTTTGAGAGGACTATATTTTGGGAAAAATATTTTAAAGGGGAGTTAATGAATATGGAGAATCTTAGTATTAGTGACGATTTCACTTTTCTTTGTGGTGTTCATAAATTTGGGGTTCTTTGACTCAACTTGATCTTCTTTCTAATTTCTTTATAATAGATTTGAAAGAAAGTGGACTCACCGATCTTAGCCCATCAAGCTAAAGCATACTTGGTCAAATAAAAGGGTGGGTTTGTATTGAGTTTCTAAAAGACTAGACAAAGTTCTTCTAACATAATCTTATTTAGAGAGTTTTGTCAATATGAGGCAACGGGTAAGCTCTAGTGGGAACTCTAACCAAACTTTGTTCTATTGGAAATGATAGGGTGAGAGAAAAATCCCCCAAATTCCCTCCAAAATTAATCTAGGGTGGTTTGAAGAGGAAGATTTTATAGAGGTTATAAAAGACCAATTATAATTGCAAGCTAGTTGATGTCTTGTGAGAAATGGATTGAAATTGCAAAATCACATAAACTTAGTAATTTTAGTTAATTTTTGCAGATTTAAACAGAGAAAAATAGGCAACATGCAACATCACAAAGCAACAATTTGATGACGGAGTTCACTTCTCCTAGGCTACATCTCTGGGTCCAACTTCCAATGTTTGCCCCTTCAAATTATATGCTCAAAATGTCAATTACATCATTATACAATGCTCAAATAACAAAAATAATGTTGTCATTATGTCCATAACACACAAAAACCCTTGTGTGGGCTCTTCTTAGGCTAAAAAACGCTAAAAAATGGTTGTGTTAGGTATCCTTATTCATTTCCTTGCTATATGTCCTGCAAAATGACCTTTCTGTAAAAACTGGAAACAAATTCCTCTTTGGTGGAATCATCAGGCGACAAACTAGTGCATGAGCAACAAAAATTCTGCCAAAATTGGTGCAAAATGTCAGATGTTTAATTTGGCACATGTGCCCTTGTTTTCCACCCTTTTGTCAGTCATGTGGCACTCAATGTGGCTAAGGGTGTGGGCTAGAGGCCACACACTCATCAGCTTCGCGTTGTTGGTCATTTGATGGCCCATGTGGTTGCGGGCTGGGCACCATGCGCCAACCCTTCTTTGCAGCCCCTGCTGGTGGTTCCATTGCATTTAACAAGACCCATGGCTAGGGCTTCCCACCTTGCCCCGCTTTTTGTGTGCATGGACACATGGTCACCGTAGAACCTAGGGATGGGGCCACATGCCCCGCCCCCTCCCGCCAATGTCGTAACTGTATAAATTTAAATAAAACTCGTATGTCATGTATTAATGAGCACATCTGGTGGTGTAACGATATGGTGGTTGGTTGTTCAATGCGAGGTCGTGCATTCGAACCCAGTGGAGACCTATCAACCCAATCACCAAAATTTGGCACATTTCTCAAGGCCACGTGGTGACCTTTCATTGGGCCATATGACGCCCTCTTATTGGCCCACATGGTGGCTCGGGATTGGCCTAAAGCAAATCTCCTTCAACCAATCATATTGTGCCATGTGTTAACTCCATATTGGCTCTGTACTGCATAATTACCTGCTAACATCAACACCACATCATCGCATGACTTGTCTAGTCAAATGCCCAGTCAACCCTACAAGTTGACTTTTTAATTATTTTTCAAAAACTTTAGAATGTGATAAGTTTCTCATACGGTATAAAATTGAGGCCATTTAAGTGTCGTTGGAATCAAAACGACGAGATCTATGATTTGGCACAAGTTTCAAGAGATTTTTAGCACTTTCATTTTTGAACACATTTTTAATCCCCTAGATCATTACTCCCCACTGGAATCTTTTGGACCACCAAAATTCCGTGTTTACTCAACAAGTAAGTGAGGGTACAATCACCTCACTTTATCGATCTCAATCGACCTTGCTTTACTTGGATTTGTACCTTTGAGTCCCACTCGAAGATACTCCACATTGCCTCTGCATGAAGTCCTTATCCTTCTGTCAAGAATTGAGTCTTCCTGCAACTCATTTAGATATTTAGGAGAATAATACTATATATATGGAATTTGAACATTCTCTTCGTGATCATTAATCATTAGAGGCTCATACAATCTCAAGTTTTCCACATTCACAACAAAATAAATTTGCATATAAGGTGGCAAATCTAATCGGAAAGCATTGTTACCAATCTTCTCCAATATTTTGACAGGACCATATATGATTGGCCTGAGATTTATACCTTCAACTTGAAGTCTTTCCTTGTTAATATACAACCAAACTTGATCTCCCATTTCGAAATCATGATCAACCCGATGCTTGTCATGTTTTGCTTTGTACTTGGCTTTGATTTTCTCTAGTTGCTCTTGTACTCTTTGATGCACTAACTAAATTTGTTCAATGAAATGCTTGGATTTGTTCACATCACTATGTCCGTCTCCTGAAATATCTTTACCAAAGATGAAATCCAAAGGAGACTTTAGCAAATAACCCAACAAGCTTCAAATAGAGATACTTGTGTAGATGAATGCTTGGCACAATTATAGGCATGTTGCATGTAATGCAAATGCTCATGCAAAAGTTTAGGATGCTTACCATAATATCCTCGAAGGAGATGCACTACTATTTTATTCACTACTTTTGTTCGATAATTGGTTTGTGGATTAAATGTGATGCTCTTCTTCAACTTTGTGTCCATGAGTTCCCATAAACTTGACCAAAACTTTCCAAAAAATCAAGAATCTTGTTCAGAAATAATAGAAGTGGGTAACCCAAAGTGAACCCATACATTTTGGAATAACATCTTTGCAGTATGTTCAGTTGTAACTTATTTCTTACATGGCATCAACACACACATTTTGCTGAAACAATCCACAACAACGTATAGATAATCATGACCTTTCCTAGACATTGGTAGCCCCCCTACAAAATCCATAGAAATACTTTCCCAAGGACGAGAAGGAATAGGAAGTGGAGTGTAAAGACCCAATTTCCTATTGCTAGGCTTGCTAGTAACACACATGTAACATCCCTTTACATATATTGAAACAATTCTATTCATGTGAGGCCAATTAAAATACCTCTAAATTTGTGCAACTGTTTTGCCTACACCAAAGTGACCAAAAATAAGAGAAGTGTGGGCTTCCCTTATGACATTGAATCTTTCACCCTGTGGAACACATAACTTGCCAAGATGATACAACAACTTGCTATGAACACGATAATCCGACTCTTCAACATGATTGCCTTGACTCAAAGTTGCATAAACATCTTTAAAATCTTCATCTTGAGCATATTGTTCAATATAACTTTCATGCATGATTGAGTTATGCTTAAGAACGACAAATGCATTAACAATAGGCCTTGATAACATATCTGCAACTTTGTTGTATATAGTTTTTTTTATACTTGATTACTAAAATAAATTGTTGTAGGAATTCCATCCACCTGAAATGTTTAGCTTGTTGTAGCTTGGTTTGTGATTGGAAGTATTGCAAAGGTTGATGGTCAGTATGAATAATTGTTTCTTCATCCATCAAATAATGCTTCCGTTTCTTCATGCTTTGTACCAAAGCATACAACTCTTTATCATAAGTTGGATAGTTAAATATTACATTGGTAAAGGTTTCAATATAATAACAAATAGGCTTACCATGCTGCATCAAAATTGCTCCCTTAACATAATCTATTACATCGGTTTGAATCTCAAATGGCTGCTTAAAATATGGAAGTGCTAGAACTGGTGTTGCACTGACTTTCTATTTCAAAGTGTTGAAGGCTTAATGTTAATATTCCTCCCCACTGAAATGCCTATTTCACACTTTCCAAAGCATGTAATGGTGCTGCAATGATTGAGAAGTTAGCTATAAATTTTCTCCAATTTTGGACTGCTCCCAAAAAGCTCCTAACTTCTGTTGCATTATTAGGTTCAGGCTAATTCATAATAACATCAATTTTTGAGGGATCAATATTTAATTCACCCCTTCCTAAAATATGACCCAAATAAACAAAAGAGTTATTTTCCAAATTCACACTTAGACATATTCAAATATAACTTCTCTTTCTTCAAGACATCTAAAACTTGTTTCACATGCTTGACATGCTCTTCACGAGTCTTACTGAGGATTAGAATATCACCTAAGTAGGCTATGATAAAATCATCAAGAAATGGTCTCAACACATCATTCATAACTCTCATGAATGTTATAGGTACATTGCAAAGCCCAAACAACATAACAAACCATTCAAATAAACCTTGTTTTGTCTTGAAAGCAGTTTTCCAAATATCACCTTCAACAATCCTTATTTGATTGATATCCACTTCTCAAATCTAACTTAGTGAAGTAAACAACACCCTTTAACTGATCTAGCAATCATCAATGCGAGGAAGAGGATAACGATTCTTTACCGTGATCTTGATCAGAGCTCTAAAATCGACACACATGTGCCATGTACCATCTTTATTTGGAACCAAAACAATAGGAGACCCACAAGGAGATGTGCTAGGCCTGATGACCCCTTTGTCAAGCAACTTTTGCATTCTCCAAAATTGACATTATATACATGCCAATATTTGGAAGTGGTGCACCCCGCTGAGAATCAATCTCATGTTGGATTCATCTTTTAGGATGCAACCCTTCAGGTTCCTGAAACATCTTGTCATAAGTGTTAACAGATTCAACCAATTCATACTTGAGTTTAGAATCACATCCTGTGAAAGCTTCAAATTCAACAACATTTTTAGCTTTAATCATCAACAACACAAAATTCTTACTAGCATTTACAAGTCTTTTCATCTTACCAGCACTAACAAGAGATAAATTCATCTTCTTGCGATGTGTTCTAACAATATACTCAACTCCATCTTTAAAAAAAATGATATTTTTTCTCATGGCGATAGAATATAACTTTTCAGTCAGACAAGCATGGAATCCCTAAAACAATTCCACAAATTTCAAGTGGTAATACATCAAGCTTGACCTCATCTATAAAATTTGTAGTGATGGAAAATTTGAGTTTACGGTTTCTTGTCACTTATAATTTGGCATCATTACATGCCCAACCCAAAGGGTAAGGTCTAGTATGAGGTGTAGTTTCTAGATTTAGTTTCTCGACAATTGCTTCAAAGATAAGATTGACTTAGGATCCACTATCAAACAATGTATCAACTTTGGTATGTTTTGTAATGAACCTGATATGAAAATAATCACTTCTTTATTTATCATTTTGAGACTCAATATGCTTACTAGAAGAACTAGTACTTGCATTAGAAGCTTTACCTTTTATTCCCATGGTTGTGATTTTGATTTCATCACCTGAATATGATCCTAGATCTTGTTGAGTTGTAGCATCAATATTTTGTTTCCCCTTGTTATTGAACTTCCTTGGTCTCATTTCTGGATGTAGTTTCCAACAATGGTCTTCATCATGGCCTTCTTTTGAGCAATGTTTACAAGTAATTTTCTCTTCCTCTTTCTTGACTGTAGCATTCTTTTTGTCTTTTCCTTTAAACTTCCTCTTTCCTTTGTCTCCATATTTGGATGGTTTCTTGCTAGTATCTTGAGGAACATTCTTGCCTCTTGATTCTAAATGAGTTGCATAAACACATACTTCATCTTGATTGGTGGGATTAAACATAAGTATAGTATATCTCAAATAACTATGTAATCCACCTATGTATTTAAGGAGAGTGTCTCGTGAAGACAAATAAACACCCAATATTAAATCTCTTCTTCTAAATTATTGTGTAACTTTGGTCACTCTAACCTTTAACTTGTCTAAATTTTTTCCAATCCATAATTGCTTTTTGCATGTAAGATAATGGATAAAAATGCCTTCTTAATGCAGCTATGAAATCATTCCAAGAAGAGATAATTTTACAACTTTTCTTCAAATCTTCTTGAGTTTTGGCCTACCAGCAGATGGGGTCTTCACTTTCCAAACGAAGAGAAGCAAGTTGGACCTTTGTAACATCATCATCAATCTTCTTAATCTTGCAATAGACTTCAATTTAGCGAACCCAACTATCCAACTTTTCAACATTTACTTCCCCATTGTATGTAGGAAATTAAAATTTGACATCAAGCTTAAGCAAAGGAGAGTTAGCAAGTCCTTTTGGAGATCTAGGAGGACTATGTCTAGATGTTGAATGAGGTGAAGAAGGAGGTGAGGATGGAGGTGAAGATGGAGGTGAAGGAGGAGGTGGAGGTGGAGGTTTTATCCCATCACGACCATTACCTTTTGATTGATTTTAACTTTCTCCTTGCAACCTTGTTGTCCTCTTATTGTACAACATTTTCACCATCTCAAACATATCATAGAAAGCCTTTCTAAAATCTCTCTCATCCTAAAAAATTAGCTCCTATCCTTCTTCATGTGCCATGACTAGTGGTTTTTTTAGAGTTTGTCACCTCCTTAAACCAATTTGAGGGTTTGGTTCTTCAAGCACTCCTCCTCCTCTTCTCAGTTTAGACCTTGTAATCATTCAAGAAAACACTTACAAAAAACATCAAACCTTCAAAACAACCATGCTCTAATACCAAACTGATCTGAAATTAAAAATTGAAGGTTTATTGAAAAAAATGTGCAAGCTCTCAGTCATACGATGGGTCATGTGGCCGGAGGCTGGGTGCCATATGCTAGCCCTTCTCCGCAGCCCCCATTGGTGGTTCCATTGCATTTAACAAGACCCAGGGCTAGGGATTCCCGCCTCGCCCCCCTCGTCGTGTGCTTGGAAACGTGGTCACTGTAGAACCTGGGGTTGGGGCCACGTGCCCCGCCCCCTCCTGCCAACGTCATAATTGTACCAATTTAAATTTAACTCACTCGCCATGTATTAAAAATCGCGTTTGGTGGTGTAACGGTATGGTGGTTGGTCGTTCAATGCGAGGTCGTGCAATCGAACCCAATGGAGGCACGTCAAACAAATAACCAAATTTTGGCACATTTCTCGAGGTCACGTGGTAGCTTTTCATTGGGTCACATGGCACCCTCTAATTGGCCCATGTGATGCCCTAGGATTGGCCCAAACCAAATCTTCTTCATCCAACCACATCATGCCATGTGTCAACTCTAGATTGGCTTCGTACTACATAGCCACCTACTGACGTCAGTGCCACATCATCGTATGACTTGTCCAGTCAACTACCTAGTCAACCTTGCATGTTGACTTTTTAATTGTTTGCCAAAAACTTCATAACATGATAAATTTATCATATGGTGTCGGATTGAGGCGATTCAAGAGTTGTTGGAATCAAAATTGCGAGATCTATGCTTTGGCACTAGTTTCAAGAGATTTTGAGCACTTCGATTTTTGAGCATATTTTTGATCCCCTTTATCATTGTGGGGTCAACATCCCTTCTGTTTGAAGTAGGTTGTTATTGCATGGACCTAAGCAAAACCAAAATTAAAGGATAGTAAGGAGTTGGGGGAAGTTGAGTCAAAGATGGAAATATTTCATTATGCTAAAAGGGTTGGCTATTTGTTAGAGGAAACAAAAGTTGAGGTTTTGTCATTGGAACAAAGGAGGAGGAAGCTAGGATGATAAGGAAGATACTCAGAGACTAAAGGGCGAAGCTCTATGGATCTCCAAGGGAAATGAAAATTCAAAGGTCTTCCAAGAATATGAAAATAGTTGAAAAAACGTTAATACCATTTGTAAAATCAATAAGGTTGATGGTTAGTAGGTTAGTTAATTTGAATATATTACAAAGGCGAGAGTAGAACATTTTGAAAACATTAAATTCAAATTTGAGGAAAGGGAATTTGTTGCAAAGGTGGTGAGAATGACTTATCTTTTCCCTCGTTTTGTGAATGAGGGTGAAAATCAAAGCATATGGAGGAGGATTCAAGGGATGAGTTATAGGAAGGTCTCCTCAACTTTCAAAAAGAGTAAAGCTCAAGTCCAAATGGCTAACTTGTCAAATTATTCCTAGGGTTCTATGATGTTTTAGAGGAGGACATATTAGGGCTTATTGAGGGATCCAATGCATATGGGAAGGTTTTGGCAATGTTAAATTCAAACTTTATTGTTCTCATACCAAAGGCTTATAACCATTCCTCCTTCAAGGAGTAAACACTAATATCTTTGTACAACGACAATCATTTCCAAGAGGGTTAAAAAATTGTTGTCCAATTCAGTACCAGGACACCAAATTGGCCTTTTTGAAGGGAGGAAAATCCATGAACCTATTAGGGTAGCTCAAGAAAGTCTTAATGCTATAAAAACCAAGAAATTTAAGGCGGTACTAGTATAAATAGACATGTCAACCGATTATGGCAGGGCCAATTAGCTATGCTTGAGCTTAGTATCAATTCAATCATTTTCTTTGTCTCTTTTATTAACAAGCTGGTGGATTTTGTCTTGTTTGTTTACTTCTTAATATTGGTAAATGATTTTGTGTCTTCATTCCTTAGAGCTAGAAGAGATCTATGATAGGGGTGTCGTCTACCTCATTTACTTTTTTTACTGTAGTGGAAAGGCTAAGTAAAGACTTAATTGAGGCAAAAAAGGATAGGATTTTTAAGGGTGTAAAGCTTGGGGGTTCCTTTTATCTCCCTCTAGCTTGTTGTTAAAGGCATTTTGATAAATGGTTGAAATATTTACGTTTCCATCTTAAACCAAATACCCACTCAAGAAATATTGGAGTTAGCATATTGCAACAACGGGGAAAATTATATTTGCATTGTGTCATAATTGGCTCTTAAGGGGTGGGATGTTGGTTTTGGTCAATGCTACTCTAAAGGCCATTTTAGTTTATTGGATGTCCCTTTCTTGGATTTCAAAAGGAGTTCCACATAGCTTGAGAAGAATTTACTTTTAGATTTATCTAGTTGGGATGTAGGGAGAGACAAGGAATTGTTGAATTTTGTAACTATGGTCGGTCTTTGTAATGCATATTTGGCCATTTGTTTTATTTATATTGATTATTGCAAAACATTTTTTTATATGCTAGAGTCAAAATAAAATTATATTTTGAGTCAAATCCCATTTGTACTTTTGAAAGAAGAAAATCTGAATGTTTGATATTGAAATTCTTTACTGCAAGTTCGTCAATTCAGCCTCCCTCCAAGTCAAGTCAGCCCAAGCAAAGGACACATGCATTCGACCCAGAAAATCATTATATAAAGGCAACTTGACCTCATTCTCTCACCACCAATTCACACTCTCTCAAGAAGACAATTTTTGGGCATCTTAGTGAAGATAAAGAAGGACAAGGAGGACATAAAAAGGACAAGTTATATCTCTTTCTCTCACTCAAGCTCGCACGTGTTAATAGACTCTCTCTCTTTGCAATTCTCATATTTTTGGACAAGTTCTGTTGTAGGGGGCGGAATTTCTAGGTAATTGTTGGGGGCTAGAATTATGGGATTCTCGCTACTACAAGAGGACTGCATATCTAGGTCAGATTAGGCAGAGCAAAGTGTTAGATTAAGTTGGGAGACTTTAATTGGAGGTTTTGACCAGGTGTGACCTAGCTAATTACTAGAAGGTCTAGGTGTGTCTCTTGTTGAATAAAATAATTTCTCTATTGAAAAGTTTGTTGGGTTTTCCTAGGGTAAATCTTGTCTTCTATTGTGCATTGTGATCTCCATTGTTCTACGATTCTTGTATGGTTTCAATTTCTGAAGTATAATTGTTGAATTATACATTGGAATAATTTAAAAGAAGATCAATAACAAAAGTAATTTTATTTTATTTTTATTTTTATTTATTTATTTTATTATTATATTATTATATATTATTTATTTAATTTTAATTTTATTATTATTTTTATTTATTATTATTTATTTTTATTTATTATTTTTTTTTATTTTATTTATTTTTTTTTATTTTTTTATTTTTTTATTTTTTTTTTTTATTTTTTTTTTTTTATTTTTTTCCAGAAATGTTGTGCTAGTCTCTATTACACTTAGAAAATCAACATGGAATCAAAGATTTGGTGAAGGAAAACTGAGACCACCTTTAAAGAAACCCTACGTTAAGATCATTATTGTTGAAGTCCTTCTTGTTATTGTGCATCCATGGCTTCTTCTATGAAATCTAAGAACAAGTTGGAAGGTGCCGCAAACTTCAAAGCTTGGAAGCTTATGATTAATATCATTCTTGCAAAGAACAAAGTTTTGGATATTGTGATAGGGGAGGTTATAGAACCATAAGATATTATAAGAAAGGACAAGTTTAAAGGCGATGACATCACTGCAATGAGTCTTATTGTGGACTCCATTAGAGATAATCTAATCCCCTATATTGCAAAGCTTGATACTTCCAATAAGATGTGCAATGCCCTAACTAATATATTTACTATCCAGAATGTTGGTCAAGCCATGAGCTTGAAGAATAAGCTTTGTGATGTAATGAAGACGAATGATGACTCCGTGGCTTCATATTTCGTAAGTATTTCATAAATAAAATATCAAATTCAATCAATCGGAGAATTCTGATTAAGAGCATATGACTACAACACTTAATGGTCTACCTAGACCATGGGATGCATTTGTAACTGGTATAAGTAGTAGGAAGAAAAATCCCTCATTTGAGGAATTGTGGGCCTCTTGTGCTCAAGAAGAATCAAGGCTTATATCAAGAGATAGAAATGAAGAAGCTTCTGAAGCATTTGCAGCTCGCTTCAAGAATAAAGGAAAGAAGAAGTTTGGAATTCAACACAAGAAATAAAGAAGAACATCACCTCCTTCCAAAAGGAAGAAGGACATGTCAAATATTCAATGTTATGGTTTTCATATATTTGGACATTATAAAAGGGATTTTCCTAAGATGGCTAATAACAAAAAGAGAAAGGGAAAACAACATGCTTCCACAACTAACGTTGAAGATGAACTTCCAAAGAAGCCTAAAGGTGACAAAGATTTCTTTTATTTTTCTTCTCTAACAAGTTCTATTGCAGATGATGATGTTATGTGGTTGGTAGACAATGTTGCATCAAGACATTGACTGGAGTTTGTGGAAAACTTACTAGCATGATGGAAAAGAGGTTGTCCCAAAGGGTAGAGCTTGGAGACAACCACAACTATGCAGTCAAAGGAGTTGGAAAGGCATCCATTGAGTTGGAATTTGGTAACAATGTATATCTCAACAATGTTCTATATATTCCAAGTTTGAAAAAGAATCTAGTCTTTATTTCATGTTTAGAAGATAAAGGAGATAGAGTAGATTTTGTGGATGGAAAAGCACTTGTATGGTCCAAAGGCTCTAGTATAGATGATGCTAGGGTTATTGGGATTCATGAAGGAAGATTGTATAGACTTGTTAGTCAACCAGCTCAAGGCTTGGTACATGATTAAATCAATTCAAGTGAGCTATGTAATAGAGTATAAGGTCATCTTCATTATAGAGCATTACTTGAATTGAAATAAATAATTTCAGGTGTTCTTGAATTGCAAATAGATTATGAGGGTGTTTGTAAAGGTTGTGCACTTGGAAAGAACATTAATAAACCATTTCAAAGCAGTGACAATAGATCTAAAGAAGTTTTAGATTTGATTCAATTTGATGTATGTGGTTTGAATTATGTGATATCACTTGGAGATTCATTATACCATGTGACATGTATTGATGAATTTCTCATAATACATGTATCTATATCATGAAAACTAAGGATGAAGTCTTCACTAAGTTTCAAGAATTAAAAGCTAAAGTGGAAAAATTGACAAGTAAGAAGATCAAGATTTTGAGATCTGGAAATGGAGGAGAGTACACCTCAAAAGAAAATTTTGATTTATGTAGGAAAGTTGGGATTAAGAGGGAGTTGATTGTCCCCTATAATCCACAAGAAAATGGTGCAATAGAGTGAAATAATAGGTCCATTGAATAATTTTTCAAGGCTATGATGCATGATAAGGATTTGTCGACGATCTTATGGATTGAAGCATCATTGGCAGTTGTATACATTCAAATAAGAAATCGTCATTGAATTCTGGAAGATATGACTCCTGAAGAAGCATTCTCTAAACGAAAGCCAAAGGTTTGACATATGAGAATCTTTGCTTGCCTTGTTTATAATCATGTGCATAAGGATAAAAGGAACAATCTAGAACCTTCAAGAAAAAAGGCATATTTTGTTTGTTACAACGAATCATCAAAGGCCTATAAAATATACATTCCAAAGCAACTACGGATTGAGATCAGTCGGGATGTCACTTTCGATGAGAAAGTTGCATATTAGAAATTCAAGGAAGTCTCCATTGATTCTTATGATGAGGTAAAGCATGAGGATTCAAAGGAAGAGCGTTCAAGTCCTACAAAAATCTTGAAGAGCCAAAAGGGCCTTGTGAACCAGTAGAACCGGTTGTTGTTCCAGAAAGCAGAAAGCCACTAGCATGGATTATATCTACATTGGAAGAAATAGAGGGTCATGCAACTCCTAATGGTACATAGAGAGAAATTAAGAAACCTAAAAGCTTCTCTAGCTATGCGGCTCTTATGACTAACCTTATTGATGCAGAGCCTTCCTCATATGAAGAAGCAGTTAGCCATCAAGTATGGAAGGAAGCTATGAATGAAGAATACCATTCTATCATGAAGAATGATGCTTAGGAAATTGTGCCAAGGTGGGAAGGGATGTCAGTGGTGGCTTCCAAGTGGATATACAAGATCAAGCATGCTACATATGGAAGTATTGACAAATACAAGGCGCGAGTTGTGGCTAGAGGTTTCTCCTAGAAAGAGGGAGAATACTATGATGACACATTTGCTACACTTGCTAGGTACACCTCCATTGGATCCATTATTTCTCTTGTTGCTTCATTGGGATGGAATTTACATCAAATGGATGTGAATACTACTTTACTCAATGGTGTGATTAAGGAAGAGGGTACATAGAGCAACCTCAAGGTTTTGAAGTGCATGGAAAGGAATCTCATGTTTGTAGATTAAAGAATGCCTTCTATGGTCTCAAACAAGCTCGGAGAATGCACCTGTGATCCTATTGCTATTGTAACAACCTCAAGTTAAATTTCCATGCAAATAAATAATGGATGGACATTATAAAAGAAAAAATCAAACCAAGGTCATGGGACATGTATTCCAAGCTAAATTAGGGGAAAAACATTACATTTGGATCCATTTGTGGCTAATTATTTATTGGCATTGGGAAGGGGCAAAAGGCAATAAATGGAAAATTAATTATTATAGGCTAGCAAGGACATGAGACAAAAATATAAAAGAAATAAATGAAAATGAAATAAATTCCACTTCAGTAGGTGGGAAAGAAGAAGAGACAATAAAAGGATTAAAATAGTAAAAGAATATGCATGCAAGGGGAAATGAAGGAAAAAAGAAAAGAAAAGAAATTGGAGAGATAACAGTCTAGCATTCTCCCTTTTGGGAAAGGAGAGGAAAAATATGGAGAAAAATTGAGCACTTGAAGACAAGCAAGACTCAAGCAAGGAAATCAAGTAGCAGACAAGGAGTTCGAGTGGTAGCCATGAGGAAGACTTGAACAACAGTAAGTAAGGGCAAAAAAGAACAGAGGAAAGATCAGTGAACAGGAGGACTTTTGCAGGCAACGATGTGCATGTTTGATTATTTTGCTAGGATTTGAATGCATGGTGCATTCATTGGTTTGTTTGTCATTTTTATTGTCATTAGCATTGACCTTGTTCCATTTCCTGGATAAACATGATGTAGTGGCTTCCCTGTTTGGTTGAGCTTTGGATGCCAATAGATTTTGGATCTTGGTTGAGGTGGTATCAAGAAAATCCCAAGGGTTGAGGGTGGAGATGGTTTTATTCGGGAAGATCTTGACAAGTGGGTGGAGATGGTTTTCTTCTGGAATCTCTTGACAAGTGGGTGGAGACAGGAAAATTCCTCTAGGTACAGTGAATAAATTTAGAGGCATCCAATCTTGTACTGGTTATGGTGATTTCTTGACCTGTTATTAGGTGAAATCACTATGGCTTGAGGCTGAAGGTGGTTTTCTTTTGAATTCCATGTTTGTTTTTGTTTTGGTTTATTCCATGTAATCCCAATTAAGGCTTGGAATATGTCATTGGGGTGATTGGGCTGGAAGAAAGATGTCGTTCAACCCAATCTATGGTCAAGTGGAACATGGAAGTCCTTGACTTGGTTGGCACTATGCATATGCTAATGTGTGTTATTCTTTAATGAGGATCAATGGTTGCAATATTTAGCTTAATGTGTTGTTTATGTGACTAGTTTGTCATGACTCCATTTTTGGTTAAGTGTATGTTACATGCATAATGTATTTCTCGTTATATGAAGTGCTCTTGTTATTGATATATTTCATGGTTTAACATGATCTTGGATAATTTGTATGGATGCATGAGCTAATTTGTGTTTTATTGTGGCTAGTATGAGAGGGGAGAAAGCCTTCTTGATGAAACTAATCAAAACGGTGAAGAAACTATTCATTCATGACCTACATGTACCATAGTCACTGAGTGCTTGAATAAATAAATCATATGTGTTAGGAAAGTATGAGCCACATTAGAGCCTAAGAACAAAGCATGAAGATTCATACACATACATGATAGAGTTTTAGAAAATTATGGGCAGATGGCTTGAATGCAGGCCCTAAAATTATAGAACAAGTCCATGGTAGCACTCTCTGAACGAGGAAATCTTGCCCACAACCACACCGAGGGTGGGTTATTTGTGCGGTTGGAAGCCTCTAGCCACACTGATAGACCTGCATCCATGCGACTGAACAATAATTTAGGTCAAGGTGTCGTTTGAGCTCAAGGAAAATTATCACCAAGAAATATAGGTTGTTAGGAGTGTGATCATGTGTCTCTGAATATTTGTAGTCATTACTGGACAAGGGGACCCCATATTCATAAGTGCATCTTGGAAGTTGGGTCATGTATAGTAACTCACAACTCATGTTTACCCTAGTAAGTAGCTGAAAGAAGGTAAATGTGGGTTGGGGTGTTACAACTATACATTGATGATTTGTTTATAACAGGTGTTGAGCCTCTTATCCTTCAATGTAAAAAGCAGTTGGTTTATGAATTTATATGAAGGATCTTGGTTTGATGCATGATTAGTTGGGACTAGAAGTATGGCAATAACCTTGTGAAGTATTCCTTCATCAAGGAAAGTATGTTATTGAGATCCTTAAAAAATTTGGCATGATGGATTGTAAATCCATGGCTACTCCCATGATGACTAACTTGAAGAAGTTAAGAGGCTCTGAATCCAACTTGGTAGATCCATCTATGTATTGATGATTGATTGACTCATTGAGGTATTTGGTTAACACCAGGCTAGAAGTTGTGAACACCTTGATCTAGTTCTAGGTTGAACTGCGACATGAAAATTGGATGGAAACAAAGCATATTCTGAGATATCTACATGGTACTGTGAACTATGGCTTGAGATTTGTTGCAAACAAGGATGTACTTCTTTAGGGATATATAGATATTGACTGGGCGGGAAGTGTTGATGATAGGAAGAGTACTTTCAGGGTATGCTTTAGCTTGCGCTTCACTATGATATTTTGGAAGTGCATGAAGCAAAGATTTGTCACACCCAACACTCTATAAGCATAATATATTGCAACAAATGAAGCATGTACAAAATCAATGTGGCTTTGGAAGTTGTTTGTAAGATTGCTCAACCAAGATATGGACCGACAACCATACATGGTGATAATCAAAGTTATGTGAAGCTTTAAGAGAATCCCATGTTCCATGACAAGTCGAAGCATATTGAGATCAAGTACCACTACATCCAGACATAGTACATAGGAGAGCGATAAGGCTTTAGTACATCTCCATCGATGAGCAGGCAATTAATGTTCTAACAAAGCCATTGCCTAGAGAAAAAATCATGTACTTCAAAGACAAGTTGGGGCTTGTGGATACTACCCCTCTCATTAGGAGGGAGTGTTGATTTGATACCAACATGGATGGATAATCACGTGGTAGGGATAATGGTCTGAGAGGCCCAAAGTGCTCACTAGATAGGGTTGAGTGAGTGCCTCTCGGTGAGGAGATCTGATTACTCACCATGAAGGGTTAAGTAAGGTTTGGAACTGATCACACGCCAAGGAAGGGTGTAGTGAGGTATTTTAGCATTTGGACCCAATCACACACTAGGAAAGGGTTGTAGTGACCTACCTACAATTACAAACAAAATGTGAATATTAGCATGCATACGGGCATTCATATGATAGCTACATTTGCATGAACCGCATGTATTGCACTAGTAAACATACCGACTAATACTGAAAAATATTTAATTAAGTTAATAAATAAATTATCAAAGTAAATTCCTACCTCACCATAATATAATAAATATATCAAATGAGGCCTTTGATAATATATATATATATATTATATATATATATATATATATATACAAAATAAATTTATTTGAATTATAATAAAAATAAAGTAAAATTGTTAAAAAATTATAAATAAAAATAATTAACTGTTTACAAAACATTGTATTAACTAAACAAAAGAAAACTATAATATAAAACTTATTTAATCAAAATAAATAAAGGTGGCAACCTAAATTCCATGAGTCACATAATATATATGTGTGTGTGTGTGCGTGTGTGTGTGCTGGAAGATAGAGAGATGAGAGTCATAAAAGACATTGTAGGTGGCAAACAATGGAGAGGAGATGAGAAGATAATAGGTAGAGGCAGTGGAGAGATGAGACGATGGAATTGAGCTTATAAAAGGAGATTTTACGGAGGAAATTTGGGGAGGAGATTTTTATAGCGAAGAGGTTTTTCTAAAAAAGTCACCACAAATGGAATTAAGCTTTTATTGTTCTTGAAATTTTGGGCATGGGGGCTAGAGTACCTCGAATTTGAAGTACATTGGAGCTAAGTACTGAGATTGTACTCAGTTTGGAAGGGAGGTTTTGATCGATTTGGTAACAAGGGAGCAGGAGAGAGAGCCATGGGAAATTAGAAACATATTCAATCACATCAATCTAGGTAGGTACTAAATAACAAAATTTATAAATTCTATTTGAGAAATTACATAGCTAGTAGTATATTATGAGCATTAAATTTCCAATCCAAGTTTGTCAAGTCGGCCTCCCTCTAAGTCAAGTCAACTGAGGCAAAGGACACACCCATTCAACTAAACAAATCACTATATAAAGGTGGCTCAACCTCAGTCTCTCACCACCAATTTGCACTCTCTCAAGAAAACACTTTTTGGGCATCATAGTGAAGATCAAGAAGGACGAATTAGATCTCTTTCTCTCTCTCAAGCTCACACGTGTGGATCGACTCTCTCTCTATAGTTCGCATATTTCTGGGCAATTTCTATTATAGGGGACGAAATATTTAGCCAGTTGCTGGGGGCCAAAAATTTTGGATTTTAGCAGTTATAAGAGGGCCAAAAATTTAGGTTAGATCAAGTAGAGCAAAGTGTTGGATTAGGTTGGGAGACTTGACTTGGAGGGTTTGACCAAGTGTGACCTAGTCAATGACTAGGAGGTCTAGGTGTGTCTCTTGTTGAACATAAAATTTCTCTATTGAAAAGGTTGTTGGGTTTTTCCCTTTAATGGGTTTTCCCAGGATAAATCTTGTCTTTTATTGTGCATTGCGATCTCTATTATTCTACTGTTCTTGTATGGTTTAATTTCTGAAGTATAATTGTTGGATGATATATTGGAATAATTTAAAACAAGATTAACATCAAAAGTAATTATCAATTTTTTAAAAATATTATGCTAGTCTCTATTGCACATAGAAAATCAACAGGTATTCCTCTAGAGAATTGGAATAGGTTGGTTATTCCAAAGGTTTAAGTGGTTGAGGCTTATTTTCCTCTCCTCCAAGGCTCTAGAAACCAAAAGTACGTGGAGAACTATACAAGGAATGGGTCTTTGATGTTATGCTTTTACTGAGAAGTATATAAGCAACATTTAATTAAGGATTGGATGAAAAATCCTTCGAAGAAGTTGCACAATGCAAAGATTTTATGAAAATTGATTATGCTATTGTTTTATGTAATTGGAGAAGGGTTAATATGCCAAGTGAGGAATGGACAAAGTGTCAAACTGGGGGAGTACACTCAGCGGGGTTATGGTTTAGACTTTAGACTTCCTTTATTCATGATCTAGCATCTCATGGATAGGGATTCCTACAAGTTGGCTCATGTGGCTGACCTTGGTCTTACTTCTATTTGGAGTCAGGGATGGCTCTCTTTTGAAAGGCTAGGTTGGAATGGATTTGATTTTCATGTCTAGTAGGTTTTTGTGGAAAGTTTAAAGGCTCATCATGCCAAACCCACAAAAAATGGGGATAATCTTATCTAAGTAAAAATCCCCTTAGGGGAATCTCTCCAAAAGTTGGCTATTAGGCCATAACCTTTAGTGAGATTCAAAGAATTTTAGTGTGGTGGCGGAGTAGGGTTTGAAAATTCAATTATCCCTCCAACTCTCATATTCATATGGCTTGTCATGGGTAAATAACAAAAGAGAAATTGGTATATCCCTAAAAGATGTCCTCTTTGCAAGGTTTTCTCTTTACATTTTTGGAAGGATATTGAAGGGTTAGCATGCTCAATGAGTGTATGGTAAGGCTCTACTATTCAAAAGTCCTTAAGGATTTGGCATGGAGAATTGCTAGTTTGGAAATTTAGAGCCCTCCTTGTAATTCTAGCCTAGGAATATGGTTGGCTAGGAATGCGAGCTTGTTTGGAGATGGTCAAATTCCTCCATTATACTGTTCTTGTCAAGGGTTAACTAGTAGGAGTTTCCCACAAGAAAAGGTTAACAAAGCCTATGCGATAGGTTATTGAGGAGGTGGTGGATAAGGTAGGAGCATGGGCTTATTTTGATGAAGCAACCCCATAAATCCTCTAATAAATGGTGTTAGGTGAATTGTATTCTTAAAAGAATCTCATTACGCGATGCTTAGAGTTGGTTTGGGCCAAGGCACTAACAACTTTGCTAGGCTCATGGCCTTGAAATTTCATCTCCTTTTGGCATGTGAATAAGGGACTTTAAAGGCATGGTTTTTTGTGACTAAATGAATGTGATCAGGTGGCTAAAAGGAAGCAAAGATATCTTAATGGAGTTGTCTTAATGCGAATTTTTGGACTTTTTGGTGCTAGAGTCCGGCATAAAATTTTGAGGTAAATCCTTGATTTGTGTTATTTAAACTTGTTTTTTTATTGTATATATGGATTCAACACCCTAAAAAACCCCTAGGGCACTTTGCTTATACAGGGTTACCCATCCAACTTGTGATTTCAATAAATTTCTGCCTAATTTTGGAGAAACTACACAAGAAAATCCCACTAGAAAAACTTTCAAAAAGTCGCACTAAAACAACTTGCATCTTAATTACCTCTCAGCTCCCTTATAAGATGAATATGAGGTTATTGTTATGCTTTTACACATATCTCATTTATTCGTGCTTTGAGAGCGAGGAACATTATTATTGATGCTCTTTCAAAGGTTGGAATTTATTTAACGGATATATAATGATTTATTGAAAAAACTCAATAGGAATAAAGTTCTGAGTATTACTTTCATGATTAAAGAATCTCAATTAGTGCTATAAAAACATTCTAAGATTTTTTTTGCGCTGGGTAGATGTCAAGTGTAAATGTTTAACATTTAATAAATTTAATCTAATGTCAATGTTGGCCCATATAGGGGTAGATGTGTAGGGGGTAAATGTTAAACATTTAACAAAAATATAAAAAATATATAGTAAAAATAAAACATTAAAAGTAGTAAAAAAATGTTAAAAGTAATAAAAGCCCAATAACATTTAAATGTTGACTCAATTAAAAATAAAAAGTTAAAGTCAATTTGTTATATTTTGATTTTGTATTAATTTGTGAATAGACTTTGTTACCATACCATGGGCCAATACCATGGCTTATCAATACCACATGCCCAAAAACCATAACCTAATTCACAATCAAAATATTAAAACAATATGACATAATTCTTAATCATGGATATTCAACCCCACTTTACTGTGAATAGTATTAACATGTAAATGGGCCAATACCATGACTTATCAATACCACATGTCCAAAAAACATACCTTATTTCACAATCAAAATATTTTATAAATATCTTATTTTAATTTAACTTATAACATTTTTTTAAAATTAATTTTAAATGAAAAATGTTATTATTACTTTTGAGATATATCTAAACCCTCTACCCTCACAACTACTAAAAATATTTCCGTAGAAATTAAATCAAGTTTTTAATATAACATAAAAAATGAGAATACTTTTATATATAAAGATGTGAAATATATATAATAGAAATAATATTACTAAGAATCAACATAGATCCTTCTTAACTAAGGATTCAAGCAATGAGAGCAAACAAATTGACTAACAATAATAGAGAAAAGGTAGTGTATGATTGTTTTGAGTTTTTTATTATTGTTTTTCTTTGACATGATTGATCCAAAATATAGGTTTAATATTTTACAACCAATTGAGTTTTTTTTTTAGACACTTTCTTAAACATAATATCATGGAATCAAATTTAGAGGGGGGCTTGGGAGGAAGGGAAAGAGAGAGGGAGGGAGATAGTGACAAAGATTGAGGGTGAAGAGAGAAAGAATGAGGGGGGGAGAGAGATGGAGGTGGGAGAGAAAGGAAGGAAGAGAGAGAGAGAGAGAGTTGGAGGGGGAGAGAGATGGAGGAAAGAACAAAGACATAGAGAGATAGAGGTGGAGAAAGAGAGGGAGTGACAAGGGAGAGATGGGGAGAGAGTGAGGGAGAGCGGAGAGAGATAGGGAGAGAGTGAGGGAGAGCGGAGAGAGATAGGGAGAGAAGGGGAACATAGAGAGAGGGAGACACAAAGATGGAGGGAAGAGAGAGAAGGAGAGAGGGAAGGAGATGGTGATAGAGTTAGAGGGAAGAGAGAGAGAATGATGGCACAGGGGGAGAGAGAGCGAGTGATGTGGGAGAGAATGACATAGAGAGGAAGGAAGAGAGAGGACTCAATACAAAGAAGGAAAGAGAGATGGAGTTGGAGGGGGAGAGAGGGGGAGAGAAGAAGAAAGACACAAAGGGAGAAAGGTGGAGAGAGAGAGAGAGAATAAGAAAGAGACATGCATATACAAATATAGATATTATATAGTATTATATAACCAGTCTAGATCCATCTTAACCCCTGATCCATCAAGCATCAAAGCATCAAATCTATGGAGATGCAAACCTTTCCTCAAGTTTTGCACTCAAAAAAGAGGTTTTCACCTCAAGAAATTTGATCTTTCTGGGCGCTTGATAGATCGAGGGTTAAGATGGGTCTAGGTTGGTTTTTAATATTTATGATTATTAATTATTTATTCAAGATTTATAACAAATAAAAGATTTCACATTTTATATATCATAAACTTACAAAATTATAAAGTCATAGATTTTTGTAAAATATAAAATTATAAAATGATAGATATTTTTAAGGAGTGAA